>CM021102.1:205941286-206186045 GCA_007115665.2 Sequoiadendron giganteum | reverse complement strand
CCCTCAACCCTTAAACCCTAATCCCTCAATCCCTATACCCTCTTAATACCTCAACTCTCTTAATCCCTCAACCCTCAACCTTCAACCCTTAAACCCTAATCCCTTGACCCCTATACCCTCTTAATCCCTCAACCCTTATACCCGCATAATCCATCGACCCTCATCCCTCAATGCTTAAACCCTAATCCCTCAACCCCTATACCCTCTTAATCCCTCAACCCTCAAAGCCTAATCCCTGAACCCTCGACCCTTTAAACCCTAATCCATCAATCCCTATACCCTCTTAATCCTTGAACCCTCAACTCTCAACCCTTAAACCCTAATCCCTCAACCACTATACCCTCTTAATCCCTCAACCCTCAACCCGTAAACCCTAATCCCTCAACCCTTAAACCCTAATCCCTCAACCCGTATACCCTCTTAATCCTTGAACCCTCAACCCTCAACCATTAAAGCCTAATCCGTCAACCCCTATACCCTATTAATCCCTCAACCCTCAACCCTTAAACTTTAATCCCTCAACCCCTATACCCTCTAAATCCCTCAACCCTCAACCCTTAAACCCTAATCCCTCAATTCCTATAACCCCTAATCTATAACCTATTAATCCCTCATCCTTAAACCCTAAACCCTTAAACCCTAACCCATAAACCCTCTACCCTCTACCCTCAACCCTAATCCCCCAACCCTCAAACCCACTTAGTAAACTCTCTACCCTAATCCCTCAACCCTCTTGATCCTTAAACCCTCAACTCTTAAACCCTTAAACACTCAACCCTAAACCATCAACCCTCAACCCTAACCCCTTAAACCCTAAACTTTTAAACCCTTTACCCTCTACCCTAAACCCTAATCCCTCAACCCTTAATCTCTCAACCCCTATAACCTCTACCCTATATATTGGACCCTCAACCCTAATCCCTCGACCTTATACCTTAAACCCTCAATCTTCAACCATCAACCCTTAAACCCCCTACCCTTTACCCTATACATTAAACACTCGACCCTCAATTCTCAACCCTCAACCCTTAATCCCTCAATCCTCAATCCTTAAACCCTAAACCCTCTACCCCTTACATTGGACCACAGAACCTAATCCTTCAACCATATACCCTCAAAAATATACCCTAAACCCTCTACCCTCAACCAAGTAAACCCTTAACCCTAAACCCTTAACCCCAAACCCTTCAACCCTAAACGCTTAAACCTTAAACCTTCTACCCTATACCCTCAACCAAATACCCTCTACCATCAAACCTATTCCATCAACCGTCAAACCTTAAGCCCTACTACCCTAGAAACCATCAACCCTATACCCTCAACCCCTATCGCTTTCTCTTTATCTATACATCTCACCTCTCCCTCCTTCCCTTTCTCCCACCCTCTATAATTGTCTCTATCTACCATCTCCCTCTTTCTGTGTACCTCTCGTTCAATCAATCCCTACCACCCTCTCTCACTCCCTCTCTCTCACACTCCCTCTCACTACCTATCTCTCAAGTCTCTCCCTCTCACACTCTCAAGTCTCTCTCTTTCGCACCCTACCTACATAACCCTCTCTTTCTCTTTGTCTCTCTCTCTCTCTCCCTCTCCCTCAATTCTCTCTCTCCCACCCCACTCTCTCTCTCTCTCCCTCTCCATCAATTCTCTCTCTCTCCCTCCCTCTATCCCTCCCACCCTACCTAGCTAAGTCCCTCTCAATCCAACCCCTTCTCTCCCACTCCCTCTCTCTTAAACTCTCACTTTGACCCCCTTTCCATCTCTCTAGACTCTCTAAATTCTCCCTTTGTCTAAGGACATACATAAATGCATACATATAAGCATAACACATTTGTACATATAATCTTACATCCATACAAGCATACATACATACATGTACATAAAAATATATCAGCATATATTAATATATTTGCATTTAACATAAAGTAAGACATAACTCGAGCGCGTTATAACATGCTTGCATTATGGGTTAGTAGACATGTTCCCCGCAGAAGCAAAAACCATGTCAAAGTGAGATATAACGCGAGCGCGTTATAACACGCTCTCGTTATAGCGTGCTCGCGTTATATCTTGCTTTGAGAATTATCGAACTTTAAGCTTGGTATTGCCTTGGAATTCCAACCCAAAGGTTTGGAGGGCATTCCCAACGACCAGAGACGTGTTTTAAAAAAATCCACCATATTTCTCATAATCGAGTTCGTGCTCACCGTTAGGATTGCACGTGGTTCAATATCAAAAAAATCGAGCACATGGGTAATGTTGGGTTATCTCTTAGCTATCCAACGATGTAATTTTTTTCACTTTCTGAAAATGTTAAGTCTTTCATCCATAATTTATTTTATCTTTATGTCTTTTTTTTGCTAAAAAGTAGTGTTTGGTATTTTTTTCGTTATAAATTAACCGTTCATCAATTTTTCAAATAAATTACATTTTTAGAAACTAGATTCCATTCTACAAAATTATAAAATTATAAAAAAAACAAATTAATTAGTTTCCAAAATTTGTAGGGGTAGCACAGCTAAAATTCTATTTTCAGGATATGTCCACTTCACAAATTAGTAAAAAATCAAATATTCATTAAAAAATTATCAGAAAAATCATGCATCAACTACATACTGTTAGCTAACTTCTGACCATTGCGATTTTAAAAATACTAAAAAACTGTTTACCGTACGAGGGTTGTACAAGAGTTGCTATGTTATGTTTTTCTGACAAAAACAACACCAATTTGTGTACATCCCTCATTTGAACCCCTTAATCTCAATCATTTTCAGAATAAATTAGTAGTTTAGAAAGTAGACTCGGAGCAATTGAATCCTTCTTTTTGTTCCATCTCAAAATTTTGAGTCTAAGTATCCTCAATTTCACATCCAAGGTCAGTATTTCCTGATTTCAGAGAAAACCTATCCACTTAAGTCCCCTTTTTGGGAACCATCTTGGTGCACTTACCCTACATTAACTAGAATATATAAATAATATTTAAATATTATACATAATAGTATAATATATTATATTTTATACATAATTCTGTAAGAGATTATCATAAATTAATTGAATTATAAACTATATTGTATATTCTCAACTAGATATATTAAAATAAACTATAAATCATTTATTACAATTTTTTAAATCATTTATTAAAAACTATATTAGATTTTTTAAAATTATATATAAAATAAATTGGATATCTGATTTGAAATTTTTAATTTTTTAAATCATATATTAAAAACTATATTAGATTTTTTAAAATTATTTAAAAAAAAATCGGATATCCGATATGTTTGACACAGAACCTACTACCTAGGGATTAGCCTTGGATTTGCTTCGGAATTTGGCTAGGACATGCCAATCCTAAGAAGTCAACACAAAAAATGTGTTTAACAACTTACCTTGTTTTTCCAGACTTCCCCCATGTGGCTGACGACTTTTTTTTAACCCTAAATTGATGAAACGAAAATGGTTTTTAAAGGAGATTCTTAGCTTTCTACAAGATAAATTATGTTTTACTTTGAATTTAATAAATAATTATTATTCATTTTCTATTTGAATTATGACTAAAGTCCTGATTGAAAAACATCTATATCTTTCAAACCGTATCACATTTTTTGAATCCAAAATATGCATCACATTCTATGCTTCACATAATATAGGATTAAAAAAATAAAATTGAATTTCATTAAGTTTTGACCAAGTTAAGGTGGTTAGACATACGAGTTTTTATATTTTTAAAAAGTTGTAATAAAAAATTCATAATTAATTATTTACTTGGAAAAAAATACAAAAAAATATGCATCAAATCGGGACATGAGTCCTCTACTTATATATAGAATATTATTAAAAAATATTATCATTTTATTGTGGTTAGAGTGGTCAAACAGACACCCACTTCTTATTTTTTCCTTGAAATTTAAGTACTACTGCATTGAAATTTCAAATTTTCACAAAATAGATTTTAAAATATATATATATATATATATATATATATATATATCTAGTAGTTTAGAAACTACATTCAATTTTCTATAGATTCTATTCTTACATATTTTTGAAATAATATAGATAACTTATTCAAATTTTTACATCAAGTTGCCTAACTTTGATTTTTTTGAATTTTCATTGCCACTTAAGGGCCTATTTTTTCCATGGTGATCTTGCACATACCCTTCTTTTCTACTGAATTTAGTTGATGTGCACCAACGTGTGAGTTTTTTGGGATCACTATGGAATATGTAACAAGTTTTTTTGGTCATCTCTATCTCTTGGATAGGAATGAACTATGTTGTGGCCAACTTGTTGAAAATCATTATTTATCCTCTTTCTAGCTGGCCTAGTTGATGTTTTGTGATCTTGCAAAAGATATAAATGGAAGATCAAATCAATTTAAAGTTGAGAAGGGTGTGGAATATATTGAATATCTCACAAAAGAAGTGAAAAATTGTATGGAAGATAGATTAGATGTTCTTTAATGCCTCCGTCAGTAGAGTGTATTATTGAAATTTGTTGTAAATTCTAAATCTTCATGTATCCTGCTCTGAGATAGTGAATCTCATTAGATCTTTGTATCTTATCCTATAGTTTTTCACTTTAGTTTGAAAGTCCTTGGTATCTTTCCCTAAGGTTGTGTGCCTTAGTTTGCAAGTCTTTTGGTAGTGAGCCTTGTAAATTTTATAAGTAGTGAGCTTCATATATTATGAGTTAACTCTCACTGTGGTTTTCCCTTGAATTGGGTTTTCCATGTAAATCTAGTGTTATCTTGTGTATGTGTTATTTGTTTCATTTTCATTTCTCTTGATCTAGTTAAGGGTTGAATTACTATATCTTTATTTGATGAGGGTTGTTGACCTTGTTAAGAAACTGAATTCCTATATCTTTCCTTGCTACTAATTTGTTTGAGGGTTTTTGATCTGGTAAAGAAGTTTGAGTCTATTGAAGGGTTTATGTTTTGAAAAGACTGATTCACCCCCCTCCTAGTCTTTGAGTGTGTTCACAAAATATGGACTTGCATAAACAAGGGAGTGCAAGTTTTAATAGAATGCCTCAAAGAATTACGATCTCATTGATTGTCATGATCAATTACAAGGTATGCATAAAATAATTTTTTTTAAAAGAATTTATAAACATTCAAGTAAATGAAATTAGTACAATTGGATAAGAATAATATAATTTAAAGACAACAAGACTATAAAAAAATTACTAAAAGGTATAATAATTTTTACAAGTGTACAACTTCAATAGAAAACAAAAAATATTTTTCTAAAAAAAGTAAAATTTCACCAAACATGTTGCAATGAGGCAATAATGAGAATACATTATAATTGTTTAAATTTCCTTCTATTTTTTTTATGGAAGTAGTAGAAATGAATTTTAATAATTTATAAAAAAAAATTTAATTCTTTGTATGTTAAAATTAAGTGAAATGAACCTACACCATACACATCTTGTTGCAAAAATAGTTTCCATTGCACCAAAAGATCGATATGTTAATGCTCGATACAACCACTAGAGTTAATGAATCCATGGGAGGTGGTTAAGCCATGTCACAAACCTAAGTGTTGCACTACACAACACAAGGATACCAAGGGAACACACCTTGCAACAATCCCCCCAACACAAGCGAGGGGTTTGAACACGCAACTCGAGCTTTGATACCAATTATTGCAAAGATAGTTGTTGTCACACCAAAAGATCGACTTTTTAATGCCTGATATAACCACCAGATTTGATGAATACATGGGAGGCAGTTAAGCCATATCACGAGCCTGAGCGCTATGCTGCACAACACAAGGAGACCAAGGGCAGACACCTTGTAACACATCTAACATTAAAATTCTTAATATTTTAAAATTGATCAAATTTCCTTTTAAAATTATTGTATTAGATGTTGTAGACACACTCTAATTGCTTTATAGAATGCATTCTAGAGTCTTTTAATTGAATATGTACCTTTTATATAATTTCAAAATTTGTACTTGACTTTAATGAATGTATAACTATATTCAATACCTACCCATCCATATTCCCTCCCCCTCCTACTACCACCCAATGCTTACATATTACATGCAATTTAATATGTCCTTTATCCCCTAATATATATGTAGTATATCACTTACATTTAAATAATTAACTATACCCCAATATGTACCCATGTGCTATGGTATTGGGTTGGTAGTAAGTCCCCCATGGGATGAAATTAGAATATTGATAAATATTTAACTACTAATTTCTTTCATTGTGCTAGACCTAATGATATGGCTAATGTTGTTAACATTAAATAGGATCATGTGATGGATAACTTGGGTAGTCCCCCTCCTACTTGTCCATACATTATATATCTATAAGAAAGAAGACATGAGGTGGAAAAATAAAATCAAGAAGGTGGCTAGGGATCCTATTAAGGGTGGATTATAATAGACTATGGAGACTTTCCTTTATAATAAATGAAGGCTGGTCAAAACATATTCCTTAGATGATTTTGTTTTTTGTTAAGGATTAGTTTTCATTATGAAAAAAATAGATTCTACATGCTAGCTCATTTTATGGTAAGAGATTTAGGTTTTGGTTTCCCTTTCTATTTAGTTATATTTTTTATTTATTTTTTCAATATTTTATTATAATTAAGAGCCTTGATAAATTACGTCACTTGTGTATCAAAGAAATCCCAAAATAATCTAAAACCCAACTAATTCTCTCACAAATAGATTTAAAAAAATCTATGGTGTGTGCATGGGTGTGTGAAGCACCATATTGTTAAATATTGAATATTATTTTAATGATTTACATATCTATAATATAAATACAATATAAATATAAACAACTATACATAAAATAAAACGCCCATGAATGTAAACAAAGAAGGGCTACCCAAATCATCCAATCAAACATCTTGATCTAGCCTTAAAAAATAACTCAATGACACATGGCAATCTAGTGTTCAATCAATAAGTGACTAGAGTAAATGAGGGAAAAAATTGATTGAATTCTAAATTCATAAAATTTGAGATAATACATGAGGTGGGTTCAACATAAAAGATATATAAAATCCTTGACATGTATAGTTTCAATGACTGTGATCATTAACACATATAGAGCATAATTTGTAGATAGATAACAATGCCATCAAAGTAGGAAACCACTAACCTTAGAAAAATAAGCCCTCTCCCCTCAAGTTTGATTGAATGGTAACCCACTATTGTTTGTTGTTCCCTTATCAATTAGTGGCGTGTTCTAAAAAATGAACTTCAATACATAAAAAAATTCCCCACAATTATTGATGCCTACCTAACCAAGCCTTCATTAGATTGCTTAGAACATAGTTCTACTTATTTGTGGGGCCCTCCCACATTCTAGCCTCATTGATGATGTTTATCTACACATTATGCTTATGATTCAAATAAACAATTATTATTTAGTTCCTTAATATAAAAAATGAGTTTTCTTTTAACCCTAAGAAATTAACTACAAAAATTCACATAAAGCAATTGACATTAATATAAGCTCACTAGATAAATCATAAAACATAGACAAACTAATTAATTAAATAAATTTTAGAGTAGATAGTATACTCCTCTAAATCCTCAAAATTTACTCTATCCAAAAGCACAAGTCAAACATGAATAATACAAAAAAATAAAATTAAAAAATTTAAAGATATTTGACTCTTTAAGATTAAAACTAATCAAATATGCTTAAAAATCCAACATATCTATGCCTAAATTTAGATGATTAATTTTCACACATTATAATTAAACAATATGCATCTTAGTATTAAAACATAAACATTGTCAAATTGAAAAAAGGGAGAATTTTAGGTTGATAAAAAATTATTTCCAAAGCTTGGAAATCTATCAAAAATAGAATACCTAATGCCATAATTATGCATAAATTTTTAATCAAAGACTACTCCTTTCAAATAACAAATAGTTACAAATATTTTCACGTACAATTGTAAAAATCACTAAAAATAGCTACATATTTTTCCACAAAAATCTTCAGGTTAATTGCATGTAAGTTTCAATTAGTCAAAATAAGAAACACAATAATTTTAATATAGAGTTCTTCTAATATTGAAAATTGTGCCTTAAATTCTTAATTCAGAATGATAGAATGCTAACAAGTAATACTACATCTGCACAAAAATGGTGTAACATGTTTCAGAAAGTTTCGGCACATGTTAAAATTTAGAGTTTGAAGTGTTTTTCTGTCAGTTGTATGCTACTGTTGTAAATTGTGCTTTGTTATTAAGCTAGTTACATCCCTTTCCGACATGGTTGTCCGATTTATGTACTGTGGTTAAACTATTGTTATGTAATTTCTCTTTCTGAACAACCTATAATTACCATTCTTTATGTAATTTTTTACATTGATTGAATAAAAAATAAAAACAATGAACAATTACTTAAAATAAAACCCAAAAAAATGCGCTTCAACGACTGAAGTAGAGGATCTATTGAAGGCTGCCACAAGGCTGGAACTGTGAGTGCCAAGCAAAAGCTGAATACTTAAATCAAATAGAGACGGCGCTTATTGGTAAAAGAGGTTGTAGTCAATGTAGCAGCTATTTAAGTTGCATTGAACAGAAGACGGCACTGTTTATGGGTACGTCATGGCAAGCTCACTTGTTTCAATTGCCATATATATTGATCACTATAATCAATGGACATGGGCTGCACAGAATCTAAACAGTAGATGAGTACCATTCTCACTAACTAACAGTAAACTGAGTTGGATATGAGTACCATTCTCAGAAGAGGTTAAGCATCTGGTATATTGTATTTTCGACATCTTGTCGAAATAAAGTCGACAACTTAGATTTATATTGTCGTGTCATAAAAGAGAGGTTGTGGCAGTAAAACTTAGCCCTGGTTTGCCATAGTCGTACTCGTTGTTTATGCACTAATTTTTGAACAGCCATTGGTGTTTACGTGAGGCGGTTCCATGGTCAGGTGATTGTTGTACAGCCGGCACGACAACTTGCCCACTGTTTACGTAAGGTGCTCAATCTCAACCCCACAGAGACCAAATCAAGCCATTGCAATGATCGTCCAAAAGATTTTTATCTCACTATAAGAGGGGGAGGACCGTCAGGTGCTCCAATAAGAAACCAGGAAAGTGATGATAATGATCACCAATGTAAGAAGTACGACGACTGAACTGAATTGCGTATGATGTATCAATCTACAGTAACTTTTTATCGTTGGAATTGGAAATATTTGTCTTTTTCCAGTGCGGGTAGATTCTATCTAAAATTCCAAGCGGGATACAGATCACAATCTAGAAAGAATAATAAATCTTAGGTCATTTCAAACAAATGCTTACGAATATTAAATAGAGAGCGTAATATCATATAGAAACAAGGAGATTGAACTAAACCAAATAGTCTGCCTCAATCCCCAGGGATAAAGAATATCTATTAAAACTGATCCTGTGTGCAGAAAAGTATTTACAATGAATGGAAAGAGCTTATATTGTTTTTCAGAGGTTTGTTTACTCTTCACAGATCTATCACTGTTTGATTTGTAATTTTTTGTTCTATCAGGTCATTTATAAAATTGATGAAAGGTGATGTCATGTCAAAATTCATTTTCAGTTAATTGGTGAACCTTAAGTCTTATTACAATTGTTAAAGGTCGATCAAATTAAATATGAGTCTTAAAATAATCGATTGAACATAATTAGTGAGATTAATGGTATGTTCTTTGATTATGATATTTATCTAAGAAAATATAAAATATAGAATGATGATTCAATAATCTCTATTAAATTCATTTTTCATTACATTTTGAGAATACATTGTTGTATATATAGATTTAAGAATATAACTAAAATCTACAACTACCTATTACAAATAACTCATTACATAAATCAATATTCATTATTCTTCGTTCTTCCCCATAATGAACATTGAAAAAATGGGCATTGTTCTATTATTTATCCCTCATTATGAATACTTTGAAGAAAAGCTCCAAAATATGTGCTACAACACTTTCTTGACTCAAGGCCTCTCCTTGACCATCTCGAAAAAAAGGTGAATTTACATTTGTCAATCATCAATGCAATCATTATGCAATAAAGGATGATCAATCTACAATTGACCATTGTGAGTCATTCTACTATAAATCACTCAAATCAAAGATGATCAAACTATAGTCGACCATTGTGAGTTACTATCATTGGTGATCTCTCCAAATCATAACCATGAATAGTCATCTCATCTCTATTTGTAGTGCCCAAAACTTTATAACCTGTAATTTCAAGATCTTAATCAAACTAGATCTTAGTAATCCTAGGACTTGTCTCATGATCCATCTTCAACAATTCAATATTCAAGACTAAATAATGTCTAAAACAATAAAATCAAAAAAATAGTAGAGCATCTAAAGCATACATTACTCAGCTTTGTAAGTCTCCACACAAATCTATCATAAAAATACCAACAAATATCCCTTTTGCAAGAATAAAAAACTACAACTGCATCAATGCCATCAAAATAAATCATAAAAATTCAAATAAAAGACATCTTAAACATGAATGAAATCTATAACACTCTAAAGACAAGAACAATTAATCTTATCATCACCAATAACATTGTCATCGCCAATAGTAGCTTAAACAACACTCAACATAGCCTTATTTGGGGCATCTAACTCAATATCTATCAAAGATGTTACAACTACAATAGTCAAAGAACCATTTAATGTCTCCAAGCTAGGACTAGTTTAAACAAAGGATTAGAAACACATAATATAGGTTTTTGTGCTTTCCTTTGGTTGAAATATATTTAGACTAGCAAAGGAAGATTCAACTAGAAATACATTCATAAGTCCTCCAAATACAAATTTGATGGGTTTCAAATACTATAGAACATAAGACCGAAAAATACCCTAATAACCAAGACCATATTTTTATTTATCTTTTGAGACTTCTAAACTCTCACAACATTGGCTTTTCACTCACTTGTTATGTGGAAGTGCTAGAAGAAGGAACATCTTGTTCAGTATCTTTCTTTTGTGCTAAGGTAATGGATGTTTGATCTTACAACCCATCTATCTCCTATAACAGAAAATATACTAAGCACAAAACTAAATAAAAGTAAGTTGAAATAACCTCCTACATTCTACTATTTGATTAGCTTCTTTTGAGTTGTCAATTTTAATGCTTAAAGATAAAATTCTATCTTCATACAAAGTAGATCCAATTAAGAAGGCTTAATCAATAATGCTAATTCTTTTTACAAATGCTTATTTCTCCTTATCACATGTGCAAAAAACACCTTATGACAACAAACCAAAATCTTATATCCCCTAAAAATCTCATAATATCATATTTCAAAATTATCTCCTTTTAATAGTACATATCACACCACAAAATTATGAATCAAAGTCCTCAACCTACTTCTGATTGGTTTGTTTTTGAGTAATTCCAATTGGTTCTTAAAAAAATCTAAAGGAATAGCCAAGTCTTATGCTCAATTATTCTAGGGGTTGGCCAACGAATAGGAGAAATATTTTGATAATTTTCTCCTCTACACTTCAGGCTCTACAAAACCTAGGAGGGTGGTCCTATGTAATGTCCACTAATATTTTATATCGTTAACATTAGATATTGCTTCAAACATATATGTTCTCTTTTTATGAAAAAAATTACAAATGAAACACACTTAATGAGCTATATTCTTGGAGTTCTTATGCATTTCGTGCCTAAGAACATGAGAATAACATTATAAGATAAATAAAAACAAAAGGGAAATTTGATTTTAAGATTGATGACCATGGAAGAATAATCAAAGCATTCAGTTAGACTGATGCCTTAGACCTAGACAATATGGTGAAGGGAAATGCAATTTGGAAACTTATACAACGGTGTCAACCTAATTAAGTGTAGAAAAGTTTTCTAAACTTTCCCTCTACACTTTGGGCTCTATAAAACTCCGGAGGGTGATCCCAACAATGTACCATTAGATAATCTTGTTCCAATTTATCTCATACATTGTAACCTTAATAGATATATTCTCCTAAGTGTTGTTTAATAGATGAAAACCTTAAAGATCTGGCAAATCTTAATACATTTATTAGTCTAAAATATGAGAAAATGGTAAAACATTACTCAAGACATATATTCCGACACAAAGTAAAGATTTAATTTAATTTTGAATGTGGTTGCTATGAAAGACCAAAAGATGTAACATAGACAAAATTTATGGATAAGTGCCTTGTCCTAGGATATGGAGTCTTAAACCATGAAATTGAAAGTCTCTAACATCATTCTCTCTACCATAATCAGATATATTAAATGAAGGATTACACAATTTCACCCAAAGATCTAAACCAATAATACTTAATTATCCTTGCATACATTCATATAAACCTTCATTCATGTTAAAGAAAATTTAACTTATTCTTTGAACAAGTGCATTAACAATGAAAAAACATTCACAACAAAAACAATGAAGATGAATTGAATGATCTTTGATTCATTTCATTCATAATTCATATCAAGTATACAATGGAGAATAGTGGCTTTGGAAATATTCCATTTTCATTCAGAAATGATAGTATTGTTATACAACATTAACAATCAAAAGATTAAAAACTTCAAAACCTAAAAAAGATAGAAAAAATTGTATATGTGTTATGTATTACAATTTCTCTTCAAGATCAGTCCACAACAACCCATATAAATGGCCTTGAATTCTCTTTTATAAAACAAGGGAGCAACAAGCTTTAGATAATTAGACATGTCATATTTTCATTTGACATACAAATTACATTTCAAAATTACATGAGTAATTGCAAGCTTGTGGAAAGAATATTTAGAGTGCTCTCAAAAGTTGAGAATGCATATATGAACAAAATACCAAGTGCATAAAAGCACAAAACCACTATCCCTAGTGTTGTTGAAGACTTTTAGAAATGCTCACTATGCAAATGACTAGAAGCCCTGAAAAGAATACTACATAGACAATAAATTTTTGAATAGTTTTAAGATTTATTTTTTTAATTTAAGAGAAACACGTTTACATGACAATATTAAATAAAATGAAGAGGCCAGTTATGGATAAGGCCAATTATCATAGTCTTGTATCCATCACTATAAAAGGAAATGCAAAAAACCCTTTCAAAAAGAAAAATATCTTATCAAGCATAAAATTAATCATATATTTAGTCTATATACAAAATAGTTTATGAGTAAACCATATTTAATTTCTTCATTTAAAAGAATCTAAATTGTCTAAGTATACTTCATTCTATTATTTACAACTTATTATTACTTTCAACTTGCACACCATGCATGCACAAACACATACTCAACAACATATGAAAATACATATAGTTTTCTATCGATTCACCTATTCCAACTCCTTTAAAATATAAACACACCTACCACTACTCCAAAAAACAATACTATTGCTTATCTCTTGTATAGTATGAATTAAATTTCAACATGTGCACAAAATAATACTTTACTCCAAATGCATTACAATATTACATTATTACAGGGCTTTTTAAACACCAATAAACCATACAAGCTCTTGATTTGTATAAATGACAGATGATACTTCACATCTAACATAATTGATTCCAATCTCTTACTGATGTTATGATAGCCCCAAGCCACTACTATGGCTTTTCACTCTTAATTATAGCATGTAACGATGATATGTACAATTTAATATATTCACAGCTTTCATTTCCCCTGCATTATACACAAGCTCTACAGATTTTCAAAGTTACTTTGCACTGTTTTGGTGGATCAGATTTGGCATACTATGTAATATACATCACACTATTTTTTTCACTATTGCCTTGAACCTTACCATAGTACAACAACCATTTAATAGTTTTTACTCTTTAGGATAAAAAAGATATAATGAATTGTTATTACACACAATCATCAATTTAGTGTGTGATGAATTTTATCTTGTAACCTCTACAATAGAAAACTATAAAGGTACAAGAAAAACTACTTAGAAATGACCAAACAACTTTGGGCATTTCTACATAAATTATTCAACGTTGTTTTACCTACTGAACAGTACAATCTACCAAGCTTTAGAGATAGGAACTTAAAGAGGACATACTTGCAAGTAGATGTAGTTGAAAAAAAATACTTATAGAACTTAGAATAAATTACAAAGAATATATTCCAAATCCAATCAAATTTGACTAAGATGGAATATATCAAATTGTTTCCTCACACGGAGAGCATATTAAGTAGATATAAATTAAAAAATAAGGAATTGGATGAAACAAACAACAAGACAAAGGAGAAGGTCCATAAGTGTAAAGAACAAGAAAAATTTAGCAAACAAACTTTCAACCAACCAAGAAACAAGTTCTACAAGCTATGCACAACATTTTTTGTAGTGAAAGAAGAATGTGATCAAGTATGCAAGCATCAAGATTTTGCAGTAGCTGCTCCACAATTCTTCTAGGAAGGAAAATAATGGTTGCAAGGTTTACAACAATAATGATTATGTGAGAGCACCCAATTTTTCTAACAAACCTTTGATTGAATCTAGAGAGACATTATGCTATCTAGATAAGAACCATGGTTGCAAACAAATTGGGAAATTTATGCAATCATCAACCTTCTAAACCTTAAGTTCATATTTTATGTTCTTAAAAAGTTATGCAGTAGCTTATACATACTCTTTCCACTTACACACTTTATCACATCCTTCTTCCATTGTAGCAAATCCTGTACACAACTCTTGCAACTTATTTTTGGTTTGGTTCTGATTTTATTCGCTCAAATTTTCTCATTGTCTACTCTTCTCTCCTATATTTTATTGTTTCTTTCAACCAATTTATTGTTTCCTTGATTTAGCTCTCCTTGAATTAACTTTCATTCCATGAAACAATTTCAAACATTCATCAAAGGCAACCTTGACTACATTTTGAATATATTTTTGATTTTTTTTTAATGAAATCCTTTTACAAGTAAAGTGTTTATTCTCTTCAACTATAGGTATGTTCTCTTTATCCACATCTTTACAACAAATTTAAAAAAATCACCGATCAAAGAAACCATCATTTTCGATCACTTAACACTCCACTAGAACATTACCCTAAGAACTAAAATTTCCCAAAGTTCCTCTTCACTTACTTTCAAGCACCTTTCTCTGAACTTCTACAACCTACTATTTCAAATATTGCAAAATTACACTCACCAAACACTAAATTCATCAATGCATCTAATGAAAACACTTTTTTTTTGTTTATATAAACGAATAAAAACTCGCAAATGATTACTCCACTATTCTAGAGAAAAAGTCAATAGTTAACACATTTAACACCAAATATATTGCATAATATTCTCAATCTAAAACACCACAAAAACACAAAAAATTTCAAACTTTATAGACCTTGCCTGCAATACTAGGGAAATAGGAGTTGTGAACATACAAATTGTACTCATCCTCCTTACCAGCTACAATTATGTATAAGGAAAGGATCATTGCAAGAAGAAGATTACAATACTTATGTAATTGCACTCTCTGTCAAAGCACTTATCTTGATCAAGTTTCCTCATCCTCATTCAAAACTTATCCCAGAAGCTAGGGAACCAAAACAACTTCTTTCCAATTCCACCCACTCTAAACCTAAAGAAAATTTGTTCCTTACACCAGAATTTAAAACATCCCAATTTAACACAACACCATTATCCTATTCCTCATTTACCTTGAAAAATGAAAATGCTAATCATAACTCATAAGATTGTACTAAATAGCGAAGCCTTCTACTATCCCTTTTTTGTTAGAGTAAAGGTCTTAGCTTAATTATGTTGATTAAGTTACCTTTATTCCCTTCTTAAGATTTCACGTTAGTTTGCATAAAGTGACATTTAATAATTATATTAATTATTAAATGTTATCCTATTAGGGTTTCCATGATCTCCTTTTTATAAGGATTGATCCCATTGTATTTCATATCAATTCATTCTCTCATTCTCTCTAATATATACATTTTTCAGTTTTCAGAGAACCCTTGTTTGTTTGTCTCCATCTCTTCTTTTGTGATAGGTTATTTGCATGTAGGTGATCTTTAAGGTTTGTGGTGTTGTATTTTCTCAACTCCTACATGGTATCAAAGTTTTACTTCTACATGGTATCAAAGCTCCACACCTATTGCTTCCTATTCTTGTTTTGAAGATTTTTGGAGCTTCAAGGGTTTGGGGTTTGTTTTCTTGATCTAGGGCATACCTGCAATTTTGAAGTATTTTCAGCTCAAACGGACATCGCCATTGCGTCTACAGCGGTCCAAAACCCCTAAATCGACTGTTCATTCATCCATTTTGAACAAAGTCGAAATTTGTGACAAATATTTTTTACAATTCGACCGTACGGCCATCCGCCTGCCTGGTAAAAATTTCGGATTTTTTTCCGTGCTTTTTTTTTGTAAAAAAAAAGATTTTACTTTCTGCAAAAAAATTCGTAGTTATTTGTAATAGTTTTTGATTTTTTTTATCAAAAAAATTAAAAAAAAGCGGCCGAAATTTTTAAGCCTTTTAAAGGCTTGCTTAGGCCTGTGGGCTCCCTGTGCAGGCAGGGACAGTACCCAAGGGTACCGCCGCCTGTCCTTACAGTAGGCGGTGGCCCATTGGGCACCGCCCCCACCTTGCAGCGGCCGGTACTGCATGGGTACCGCCCTGCCACATTGGCAGGTGGTGGCCCATGCAAGACCCACCATCCTTTTTTTTTTAAAAAAATTTTACAAAAAAAAATCTATATTTTTTTAATGATTTTAAAAAAAAAATCAAAACCTTTTTTTGTTTTTTTTATATAAAAAACAATTTTTTTCAGTTATAGCCCAATTGCACTTTTACGGTGATGGCCGTTTGGCCATCAAATTTAATCCAGTCATTTTTCTGCAATGGCCATATGACCGTCAAATTTAACCAAACACTGGTTTTTTCCCTCTTTGGAGCTGATTTATTCCGGAGGCCGTAACTTGGGCATACAATATCATTTTTTGGGAAACAAGATATCATTGAAAAGCTGGTTTTCTCATCTTTCCAGTGGTGTGGGTCTCATCACTTCTTTTTTCCATTGGTGCATTCTATAGCCAGTTGAAGACAAAAGGTCTATTTTTAGTCTCAAGCTCATAACTTTTGATCAGTTTCTTTGTTTTTCACAATCTCAGCGACATTGGAACCGTATTTCAGAGCTCTTTGGTTTCATCCATGCCATTTTTCCAGATTTCACTCCAGGTATATTTTATTCAATTATTTGTGTTTTCACACTCTGGTGGATTACTTGGACATATTTGCTCTTGGAAACTTTTTGTTCACATGGGATGCTTTGTTCTTGGCTGTTCTTCATGTATTTCCAGCATTTTGTCCTTTTTGGACATTTTGAGCATCATTTGTAATCTATCTTTTATGTAAACGCATTGAGATAAAGTGCCACACTATTGTACATGCATCTTTTAGGGATTTTGCACACAAGGTTGTGCCACATTTTGTAATCGCACTGATATTATAAAGTGTCATGAGGGGTTGTGTAGTTTTCATTTGTCTTGCCATCACATCTTTGTCCGGTGAGTATCCCTCCATGACAACATTGAATCCATACCATGGGGGGTTGTGTAGTTTGCCTTTGTTTGCCATCACACCTTTTTCCGGTGAGTGTCCATCCACGATGACCATGGATCCATATGATTCCAGCCTCATGTATGTGTGCTTTGTTTTGCACACCACTTTTTCAGTTGCAGGTGCTATCTTGCGCACTTTCAAATGTTTCTTCTCCTTCATGCACTACAGGGTGTTTCACATCATTTCAGTGGATCTATCAGGCTCTCCCAGTTCAGCATTATGGGGGGGTATTATATTGTTCGTGCTAGTTCTTCCTTGGTTTCACCTTGGAAGGGATCTTCCATTCTTAGTTGATCAGTGTTTCAGACTATTGGTTCTTGTGCCATCTATATCTTCATTCCAGGTGTGTTTCTTTATTTGCCATCTGATTCGAGTAGTGTCGTATGGGCACTTATGCAAATTATTGTCCTCTTGTTCCTGATCATCCTATCTTCAGCGGAGGTTCTTCAACATCATAGCAGTCATCTTTTGACAGTTGTTTGCAGCTTCTTCTGCTTCAGTGATGTTCTTCTTTTTGGGCTTCTACATCTCTTTTTGGAGTTGAGGTTTTCTCTATTTCTCCTCTTTACAGAGATTTGGTTGTATTTGGGTACCTGATTTGGCCTAGTTGCCAGGACCCATGTTTTCCTTCTTGCATTGTAGTTACCTTTGCTTT
This sequence comes from Sequoiadendron giganteum, assembly GCA_007115665.2. Taxonomy (NCBI): domain Eukaryota; kingdom Viridiplantae; phylum Streptophyta; class Pinopsida; order Cupressales; family Cupressaceae; genus Sequoiadendron; species Sequoiadendron giganteum. The sequence continues at coordinate 206,167,798 of CM021102.1, read as the reverse complement.
TCTGCATTTGTTTGTAGTTGCACTATTGCTCATCTTAAGGGGGGGTGTTAAAGTAAAGGTCTTAACTTAATTATGTTGATTAAGTTACCTTTATTCCCTTCTTAAGATTTCACGTTAGTTTGCATAAAGTGACATTTAATAATTATATTAATTATTAAATGTTATCCTATTAGGGCTTCTATTAGGGTTTTTCCTATTAGGGTTTGCATGATCTCCTTTTTATAAGGATTGATCCCATTGTATTTCATATCAATTCATTCTCTCATTCTCTCTGATATATACATTTTCAGTTTTTAGAGAACCCTTGCTTGTTTGTCTCCATCTCTTCTTTTGTGATAGGTTATTTGCATGTAGATGATCTTCGGGGTTTGTGGTGTTGTATTTTCTCAACTCCTACATTTTTTGCACTAACCAAGAAACCAACTTTAATCTGGTCAAAACTACTTGGACATATAATATTTATTTTTAACATCGCCTGGCCACATGGAGGCCATACCTCAATTCTACAACCAACCCACTCCTTAGCTACATGCAAACCATACCTCAAACTAACAAGCAACCCACTAAAATAATATGAAATTTAAAACAAATCTTATTTTGAATGACACCTGGCTACATACAGACTATACCTCAAGCCAACAACCAAACCACTCCCTAGCTACATGCAGACTGTACCTCAACCTAACAAACAACCCACTAAAATAATATGAAATTTACAACAAATCTTATTTTGACTCATAAGTGCATCCATGACATCATCATCTATAAAACTATGTCCAATTTTTCAATACCAAATTATCAAATATCCTTAGCAACTGTGTATAGCCTCTAAATACTAGTTTCCATTCTTCTATATGCCCACCCGCATAGCCACATTAAATAAAACAAAAGGTTAGTTATATATATGTACAATTGCTATGGATTTCTATGTAGATCTATATATCAAAAAATGACCAATCAAAATAATCATTTGCAAGTTTTTTACATTTAATCAAAGCCTAAATAATTACCACAACATACTAAAAACATTTAAATATTGTCATTTATCTTCCCTTATACAAAAAAATACTTACAACAAACCATACAATCCACTATCATATGTCTCCACTATATAAGATTATTAAAAAAAAACGCTTCATTCCACCGAAAGATTTTTTAGTCTTAAACTATGTTCCATATACTATAGATTTTAAAAGTATAATCAAGAAAAGTTTAAGAAAAAAATACTTCTACCAAAACCAACCTCCAAAAGCCTCCAACCCAAAACAATACTACATTTTTTTTTCCTGGTTCCTATACATCTAAAATATTCAAATAAAAAAACATTCATTACAAACATCCTAACCCAAAATAAAGTACCATCTTTGTTTATAGGCATCATTATATCCCTCCTCGAATTGTATTTATTAAAAATATGCACAATGTTCAACAAATGAATCAATAGAAAAGGCATATAATCTAATTTCCCACACTCTAGCATTAAATAAACCTACCACATAGTAAATTGATTAAATTAATATAGCCATAAATTTTATCCCGTATAGACATATATATATGTTGATATATAAAAACTATATCTCACCTACATTTATATAATATTACTATATTATTAATTCTGTTGAAAATATCATAAATAATAATAATAATCATCAACTCTATATCATTATATATAATATTCATTGACGAATTTTAAAATTATTCTCATCAACTGTCTCTTCAACAATTACACAATGCACAAAACCTAAAACATATTGTTATCAAAATTTTGTGCTATGCAGACACAGCAAAAAGGACCCACCTACTATCATAAAAATCTTGCATTCTTATGTTTCATCATTCGCACCATTGACTTTTTGACTGATCCTTAAGTTACAATCTGCATCCCCTTTTCTTGCTAGGAACTACCCTCTTAATACATTGTTGTGATTTAATTATTCACCTTCCTAATGATTTTATCTTATTATAGCTAGATAGGAACATATCATGATATCACACCATCCTTTGGTTTGTGGAGGCTTGGTTTTGTTGACTTCGTAGCTCCGCGGCATCTCAAAATGGTGACACACATCTAAATATTTCAAAAGGCTAAAGTCACTTTTCAAATGTCTTATTTTTATGCCAATGAGCCTTTTTGTTAATTTAGTGAACCTTAAGTTATTAAATTAGCATATGTTAAATTCTATCGCAAGAGATTACACCTTCACAGTACTGTGGTGGGACCGATCTTTTGCTCTTGAAAAAATAGCAAGATGGTGACAAGTGTTGGTACCTCTTCTATTGTTGGGTGTATATTTTTGTTCTTTCCTCTCTCTGCAAGTCAGAGATGTACACCGACACTTGTCCACATAATGACACCTGTCCACCTTTACAAAGAACCACCCACTCCACAGTACACACAACACCTTCCCACTTCCCCACACTGACATTTTAGACAATTGCGGGTGCTAATCAAAATACTGAAAAATATACAAAAAACCATACCAAAATAACCTTGTTTACATTGAAAACTCTCAATCTTCCACCGCCTCAAGAAGCTCAAACCTACCATGCCCTTAAAGACCTTGCATCCTTCTAATCCAAATGAAATAAATAATGCCTACCACTCAAAAATTATAACATACGATTGGTTGAAACAACACCTACAAACACCCTTTTTAAGCACTTTACATTAATACCTCATAATCATTATATATACTTAAAAGGTAGTGGAAAATGTACTAAACAACCCTCATGCAGTACAAAATACAAAAAGGCAGGAATAAATTAATACTAGAAAACTACTTGATACTGCACAACACAGCCAAAAAGGTATTTTTTAATTGTTCAAAAGTACATGCCTCTCTCAAAGTATGCGAAGGTTGCAAAAATGACTCAAACCTTCACAACCAATCACATCCTCGATAAATACCCTTTAAAAAATGTTTTGTTAAAAAAATTGCATCTTTGCCCCTCAATACATAACCAAACCCACAAATTTTACTCCTACAAAATAATTTTCCAACATCATTCGTTGAAAGGTACATGGATTATTCGCCCTTAAGGAATTTGGAAAATGATAGTTCCTGTGTGTCGATAGGTACTTTAAAAATAACTACAAATATTTCAACATAAGGCTGATAGATTGTTAAAAAAATACTGCAAATAGCTACACATTTTCCCAAAAAACCTTAAAGCTACCTGTATGTAAGTTTCAATTAATCAAAACTAGAAAACTAGTTACTTTAAATAGAGTTCTATGAATATTGAAAAATGTGCCCTAGATTCCTAATTCAGAATTATAGGAAGCTAACAAGCAACAGTGAACAATAAAAATAAAATAACACCTAAAAATAAGCTTCAATGGTTGAAGTAGAGGAACTATTGAAGGCTGCCAATAATGCTGGAACTGGGAGTGCCAAGAACAAGCTGATTAGCTAATCAAAATAGAGATGATGCTTATTGGTAAAAGAGGTTCTAGTCAATGTACTGGCTATTTAAGTGGCATTGAGTAGAAGACGCCACTGTTTATGGGTATGTCACAACAAGCTCACTTGTTTCAATTGTCATATATCACCAATGGACATGGGATGCACATGATCTAAATAGTAGATGAGTACAATTCTAATTAACTAGCAATAAATTGAGTACCATTCTCAGTGTTGTTGCGGTGAAGCCCAATCATAACGACTCCCTGCATGTAATGGCTCCCTGCATGTACTATAACAATTTTGAGTTTTCTTTATTCCTTTCCTATTGTCATGCCTTTTACATTGGAGTCAAAATATAGTGCTACTTGGAGGTTGTCATGTGAGGCCTATTTTTGTCTGTGCGGTGATATTTTGGGCTGCATGATGAATACTTTTTATGTATGCTAGAAGTTGAATGTAGTTTCTGATTTTAATAAAAGGACAGAGCTATCCCCTGCTTTGTGTGGATGTAACCACTAATTGGTGAATCACATTAAAAAATTTGGCTCTTCCTTCATTTGATGATGTGTGTATAAATTGTTTTAAAATCCTGTTTTAAAATTTTGTATTTTTCTTTTCATTTGCTTTGCAAATTTCTTCAACAATTGATATCAGAAATTGGTGAAGAAGCTCAGTGGTGAAGCGGATCCTTGGACATCGGTGAATAATTTTCAGAGCTATGAATGAAGCAGATATGGAAGAGAGTCCCAATTGGGATGATTGGGTTCAAGCTCTCATGTTTATGTACCATGGCCATGAAGGGAGTCATGATGAAGTGGGAGCTATTCATCAAATGTTTTTGGATGAATTAAATGATGAAGTTGATTCTATTATTGAGGAGTTTCTTGGCATGATGGAATTTGGCAGTGGTATGGAGCAGATGCAAGAAATAAAAAGTGTTGTGGCTTAGTCCAAAGAAGATGGAGAGGTAGAAGAAATATTTGATTTTGCTAATAATGAAGTTTTTTTTTTCAAGTTGCAATATGAGGTAGAAGATTCAAACACAATGTGTTCAAGGAATGGTTATTGTACTTAGTTTGTAAGAAAAAAGGTTAGATTTGATTTACCAACTAAAACTCTATCTACTTCTTTCGAGTCTACCAATGGTTCACTCTTAGATCTCTTTCTAGGTCATATTTGTTTGGCTACTCTTGTCATGGGCAGAATGGAGAAGGAAACCAAAAGCAAGGGTTCTCTTAAAGAGGGCAGGTTGCAGCAGTAGCAAGATCTGAAACTAGATCCTTGGGAGAATGAGGATTTACATGTTTCAGTAGAGGCTAAGGAGGATGCTAGGTTTGTTTCTTTCTCGACTCTTGATGCAATTGTGGCTGCAATTGACAAAGAGAAATAACAAAGAGGGTTTGAAGCAATCTCTAGTTAAAGAAGGAGAGACTATAGAGTTTACCTTTCGAGATGAGGAGGATGCACTTTGGAACCAAGCAAGTGAAGTTGAACCTGAGAAAGAGGCCGAGAATCGAGAGGATTACCTGAACAAAGAAGTTGTGATCATAATGGAAGAGATTTTGATGCTCAAAGAGTGAATTTTCTATATGGAGAAGGAAAAAGACAAAGTTGCAAAAGAGTGGGAGTTTTTTTGAAAGAAAAGAAATGAAGAATTAAAGAAGGAATTGGTTGACCTGGATATATTTCTTACCGAACTAGACATTGAAACAAAACAAAAAGATGTTTTTTGTAGAACTAGAGCTTGTTGATGTTGACGAAATAAATTTTCTTGCAGCAGAGAATGGTGGAGCCACAATACTAGAGCCTCTTGATGTGGAAGAGAAGGAGAAGAGTGATGGCTTTGTGGGCAGAGAAGATAAGAAGGAAGATGGAAAGAAAGGGGAGGATAAATATAAGAGGCCAAAACTTCAGTTTGTGGATGGTGAGATTGTAGTGCCAGAACCATCAATTGAAATAGTTGATACTACTATGAAAAATGAACAAGGTGGAAACTTGGTGTCAACAGTAGTATTATGTGGAAGTACAAATAGTATATTGGATGATCTTAAAAGAGTGGTTGATGATGGTGTTCTTGATTGTGAATTTGTGGGTGACTTTGCACACGTAAAAATTATAAAAGAAGATACTATGTTGTTAATTTTTTTCAACTCTGATTTGGTGTGGAGAAGATTGATTCGTAGTGTTTGTGAGTAGTCATTGGCGAAATTAAAATCTTTGATTGGCCTGGTTGTGGTGTGAAATGAAAATGCAGGGGATATCATTGTTCATTGCAGCAGTGATTGGACTTCAGGTGGGAAATTGTTGGTGCGGTGTATCCCAATCATAATGGCTCCCTGCATGCAACGGCTCCTTGCATGTAGATAACAATTCTGACTTTTCTTTATTCCTTGCCTGTTGTCATGCCTTTTCCGTTGGAGTCTAAATATAGTGCTTCTTGGCGGTTGTCGTGTGAAACCTATTTTTGGTCTGTGCGGTGGTATTTGGGGCTGAATGATGAATACATTTTAAGTATGCTGGAAGTTGAATGTAATTTCTGATTTTAATAAAAGAACAGAACTATCCCTTGCTCTGTGTGGACATAGCCATTAATTGGTGAACCACGTTAAAAACTTTGTCTCTTCCTTTTCATCTGATGATGTGTGTGTAATCTGTTTTTTAATTCCGTGTTTTTCTTTTCATTTGTTCTGCAAATTTCTTCAACACTCAGAAGAGGTTAAGCATATGGTATATTGTATTTTCGACTTTGGTCGAAATAGAGTCGACAACTTAGATTTATATGTGTGCTTGCAGCATAGTTGGTAATATTGTCGTGTCATAAAAGAGAGGTTGTGGCATTGAAACTTAGCTCTGGTTTGCCATTGGTGTTTACGTGAGGCGGTTGGATCGTCAGGCGATAGTTGTACAGCCGGCACGACAACTTGCCCACTGTTTACGTGAGGCGCTCAATTTTCAGCCTCACAGAGGCCACATCAGGCCATTTCGTTCAACAGAGTTTTATCTCTTTTCCATATCACATCTCACTACAAGAGGAGGAGGAGAATCTCAGGTGCTACCAATAAGAACCAGGAAAGTGATCATAATGATTACCAATGTAAGAAGTACGACGACTGAGCTGAATTGCATATGATGTATCAATCTACAGTAACAAATTAACAGATAATGGAGCTTAATTTTTATCGTTGGAATTGGAAATATTTGTCCTTTTCCAACCCGAGTTAATTCTGTGTAAACTTCCAAATGCAATACTAACCACAAATTCAGAAACACCAGTCAATCTTAACTCATTTCAAACAAATGCTTATGAATATTAAATATAGATCGTAATACCACAATAGAAAGAAGAACATGAACTAAACCAAATAGTCTGTCTCATCCACAGGGATAAATAATTTCTATAAAAACAGAACATGTGTAGATAAGTATTTTCAATGGTTGAGGGAGAGCTTATATAGTTTTTTAGAGGTTTACCCACTCTTCACAGACCTATTAGGGTTTGATTTGTACATTGGCTATATAAGGTCATTCATAAAATTGATGGAAGATGGTAAGATGTCAAAATCCATTTTCACTCAATCGACCGACTTAAATCTTATAATAGTTAAAAGTTAAATTCAATCAAATTGAATTGAATATTTAATTAGTTAAGTATAATTAGTTGGTTGAGTATAATTAGTGAGAGTAATGATATACTTTTTTATTACATCATTCATCAAGTTTCAAATTTTTGAAGTGATAAATAAAGAATGAAATAGAACATTATGAATATCACTCTATTCGTCAAACTGCAAAACAAATCTGAATTTAACATGAAATATTAAAAAAAAATTAAAAATTAAATACTCATATTTAATATATTAAATCATGCACTTTATACTTGATATAATATGTTTTTAACTTCATTCATATTATTATTAAAATTATTCTTGCAATTATTCATTCCTAAACATTGAATTTATGTAATTCTCCTCTCCCAATAAATAATTTTCTTAAAATAGTCAAGTTAATTAAATAAATGCATTTGATAAAGTGTAAATCAACTTAGAAAATAACAATTAGTATAGATGACTTAAATAGTTGACCATCTTTTTTGAATTTGTTAGATAAATATATTTAAGTTATCTTTATTAGTTTAAAATATACATGTTAATATATATTATTTATATATTTTAAATGGTAAAATTTGCATACCCATATTAATTTTCATTTAATTTTTAACACATAATAATTAAACACATAGATTAAAAAAGATACAAATATTACTTATTTTAAATTTTATTTAATAAATATTTTATTTTATTTATTATTTAACTCTTCAATAATTATAAAAAATTATAAAACTCATAAATAAATTTATTAAAAAAAATTTAAAAAAAGTACTAACTTCAAATTTTACTTAAAAATTAATTTATTTTTCTATATAATAATATTCTTAATCTGTAAGTTGCAACTAAGGGTGCTATGTATATTAATCAAAGGAAAATATTTACAAAAATTTTTGACTTTTGCCTTTGTATATCATATCTAAGGTAAACCTAGTATATTCATACACCCTATGCCTTCTATTTATTTGTATTTGTTATTACATCAGATATAAACAAAATTTTGGCGTACTTCCTCCTAACTATTCTATATCATTTACATATTTTTTGTGCTTCAATCACTTTTCTCCACTTGCTCCTGATCTATGAACTCATACGTCCATTTGAGGTCATGGAAGGGCTCCAAATTTGTTACCTTCTTGAGAAATGAGCATCCCTTCTTTGTTTTATGATGATGTTGTATCACTATGTAAGCTTTGAAGTTGGACAAAACTTGTCACCATTGCATTACCACTCCATCTTTAAAAAAACCTTTGTATATTGTTTTGAATTGGAATACCAACTTCCAAATGGGCCATCAACACCACTTCATCTACACCAATCAAGAAATTTGTTTTGATCAGCTCCCTCGACAAATCCAACACCATCTCCTTCGCTTCATCCAAATCTATAAGTGACACCACAAATATTGGTGAGATATCTAAGTTGACTCTATAACACTCTTCCACCACCATGAATTATTTTCTAAGCACCAGCCTTATTGCCTTGAACATCAAGCCATTAGGAGATTTGAAGACTACTTTTAGCCTATGTTCTAAAATATGACCCAAAATGGCCAATTGCCTTCTTGACACACTAAATGAATTGGAGTATGCATCGGCAACTTTTCAGCTAGAATATTGTAGCTCCCACTTTGGTCACTCTTAGCTTGAGATAATCTTACTTTTAAAGGCCTCCTCATCATGAACGAGTTAAGCATAGAAAATATCCTTCAAGCAGTTATTTTAGAAAGTTTCCCGCTTAGACCGTATATTTTTATGAGTGATTTGTATCATCCTTCCCTTTTAAAGGACTCGATAACCTCTCAATTTGGTGTGTCACCAATATGTACCACCATCTATATGTAATCCTTAATCCCCATCTACCTATACTCACGACCAAAGTCACATCCAAGTCAATTCTTTTTTGGCATGATCTAGATGTTAATGGTTCAATTGTTGGCATGATCCACATTCGAGCACCTTGATAGGACTTGGAATCCCATCTTTGGAAATCTACCAGCCGTCAAGATCTTCTTTTGAAGAACAGGCCAAGCAAAGGTTTTACCCTTTTGGAAATCTACTAGCCGTCAAGATTTTCTTTTGAAAAGCAGGACAAACAAAGGTTTTATCCTTTTCGAGGCATAACTTGTTCCAATAGAAATGTAATAGAATATTTGTGCCTTCATCATTTCTCTCCACCACATTGTAACCATCACCTATGTTTTAGTGGTCTATAGTTATGCCTTTTCATTTAATAGTATCCTACCCTTCCCAAATTACACCACTTACATCTTTTAGGATATAACTTAGTAGTGCTTCTTTAGCTATTGGGAGATACATCTAACCTATATATTTTTAGCACCAAGTAGAGACACCATCATTCAACACTTCCATCTATAAGAGTCGAAGATATTAGCTTGACAGTCATAAACACCTGCAAAAATAATGATAAACCTTCCACAAGAGGATATACAAGAATGAGCTTGCTTGATATTAAGACCTCTCAAATGAGGAGGTATGAAGTGATAACATATTATTACAAATGTACACATGCCCTGATTAAATAGGCAAGAGAGAGACCTAGAATGCTCAAGATGTTGCCATGTGTCTTAATCACACTACATTTGACAACATGTAAACCGTAACTAACTACTTAGGAAATGATGAACTGATTGAGATAAGTTCTAAAAAAGACAACTCATCTTCTAGAAGGAATCTTATCTTCTACAAACATGGAAAAGGTAATTACTCCATTATTTATGATTTATCTAATGATGCAACCTAGGATTTAATTAATTAAATAAAGACCTAAGTAAACTTATGCTAGTGTAATAAATAATTAATTACACTAACATATATAATCCCTAACATAGACTCCACAAAATTGTTGAAGAATCCTCTTAGACTAAGAAAATCTACCAGCTTGTCCATGTACAAAAAGCCTCCCCAAGAGTATTCCCAAAACTTCGTAGATCCTCCATCATGAATATTCCAAGTAAATCAATATGTTATGATTGATTTTCTTGTCCTCATGAAGTTCCATAGCTAAGATACTTGAGGGATATTTTTTTTTTATAGAATCCTTGATGGCTTATTGTTGTCAACATATTTATTTTTTAAGGACTCTAGCCCACTTCAACTGTGTTGATTGAAATTTTTCTACACCAATTTGGCACCCTTAGCCTTGTTTTGGGATAGCTATCTTTTTGAACCCACACCACCCCCTTCTTTGGATGTGCATACTTTATCCCAAGCTATGAGATCTATTTTTTCCTTTTTAGAAGTTCCTCACCAAAAGAATCTTCTCTTTTTTCAGTTCAATTTTTGGCATGTTCCTATTGGTAATGATAAATAGGACATTCAAGGTATATTGGTATTTGTGATATCATATCTTTCAACATTATGATCCTACTTGCCAATGACAATGATCTCCCTTTCTAAGACTCCAATCTAGTTGCAATTTTCTCCCTATCTAGGAGAAAATGTGCACCCCTTATGCAAATTCCCCTTTTACCCTTCTCCACTTTAGAAAACCAAATTCGGAAGCTTAATTCCACATAAGCCCGTTGCCTTGGTTCCACTTGGCACCTATTTTGAGTGTGGTAGGGAAAATACTGTCGAGGACACCTGCGCAGCACGCAGACATCCGCGCAATGTGCTTATGTCCCTGGTAGATTCTTGCGGCTGGAGTCTACATAGGTGTTACACTTCCTATTGGAAGTCGAATTGTAATGCCTCCCTTTGGTTGGTTGGACTGAATATGGGCGTTTCTTCATATTCGCCTCTCATTGATGCATTTGAAGGCTAGTTGATCTCTACACACTCATCCATTAGCTCTTAGCATTCACTTCAAGCATTGAAGCAACATTTTGCACTCCATAGCAGCAAGTCCATCACTCCATCACTTCAATAGAGAAAGTGTAGGACAACACCATTGTAGCAGAGGCTTGAGTTCCCCTCATTTTCTCCCCCACTAGAGAGCACTTTGGGTGGAGGTGGTAAGCTCCTCCCTCATCTTCTCTATTATTTGGTTGAGTTCTAAGCACATTACTGTTTTGTAGTGTTCTAGTGTTCTATTGCTTTCATTTCCACTTTATCGTATTATTTCTACATCTTTGCAAACTTGGCTATCTGTGGAGGTGGAAACACTAAAACAGGGGTTTGACTAAGGCAAACCACTAAATAGCCCCCCAAAATTTTCCCTTTTGTCTATGTGTAGGTGGAGATATCTCAAAGCAATTTGGCTAACAAGTTATTGTGTGAGATCGTTTTTGTTACCCTTGTGGTAATATACTTGTTTTATCACATCCATTTGTATGTTTCGTATTCATAGAATTATTTTGATCCTTTAAAAGCTATTAATTAGGCTGTTAGTTTGTTTTTTAGTGTTCAAACCTTCTATTCTTGGTTCTCTTTCCATATGAACGCAACCGCACCTAAGAGACACCAGTGCATCATGCTAATTTTCCAGAACAACACTTTTTTCCTCTGACAAAGAGCTATCCAAGACATAGAGTTGATCCTAAAAACTGACTCACCTAGTCTCCTTTAGAATCTCAGGTTTATGGGGTGATCGAAGGACCTTATAGTCCTCATCATTCTCATCTCGCATTTCCTAACATTCCTCATAAACTAAGGTAAGTTAGGGTAACCTACTGCTCTTGACCCTCCATGACCTGGGGCCTTATAGTGGTTGGTCCCCCTCTCTTACATTTTTGATGAACTTGACGTGAACCAACGTCTACTCATTTGTCGGTGTTCTGAGATTTTTCTCTTGTACCCTTTGATCATTGTACTCCTACGTGTTGTGAAAGTTTATTAGCATCAAAAACCAGTCCACAACCTCCGGTATATGGTCAGAAGAAGTCTGCGATACCTTCTGATGGAGAAGATGAAGGTCTCTTCTAGTTTCACTATTGATCTTTTCTCTAGTTCTGTAGTTGGTCTTTCTACATAGGAGCAGGTGTCATAGGGCGGGTCTAGATTCTTCGATAAAATTGACCACATCCCTCCCCCTCCTACATCACCTACATCATCATCCATACACGAGCGTGAAGCTATCCACATCCCTTTCGAATACTTCGCTAGTCTGAGCAAAGGGTTAAGTGCTTTGTAAAATCACTTGGAAAAATACCCGAAGCTAGCTAGGGCCGCTGAGGTTATCAGTGAATATAAAGTATATGGTAGGAAAAGACCGAATAGGTGTAGAAATCCTAGCTATTCTCACTAGTTTGAATAAAGTGTGCACTCCCTCGAACCATGGCAACATGATGACAGGTATCCCCTTTGAGGAGCATGAGAGATATTTAGGAGTGTACAAGCCTCCCACATCTATGTACATGGCTGACACGATCCCTTCAATCACTATCCCCACTACTTCTGAAAGTTTTGAAACTATCAAAGTAAACAAAAACCCTGTACATGGCTAACAAGGTCCCCTCAATCAATATCCCCACTACTTCTGAAAGTTTTGGGTTTTTGTTTCACTCCTCCTGTCGCCTTTGGTGGTGGAGGATTTGGTGGGGGCTTTGGTGGTGGTAGATTTGGTGGCGGAGGTGGTACCGGTGGAAGTGGTTCTGGCAGAGGTCATGGTAGTGGCTTTGGAAGTAGCGGTGGCTCTATTGGAGGTCACATTGGTGGCAGTGGCATCAGTGGTGGCTTCGGAAGTGGTCATGGTGGTGGTCTTGGAAGTGGCTCTAATAGCGGTTCCACTGGTCCTATGTCTTCTAATGATTTGATTCTAAAAACCTTTCTTTAGAATATGGGGAAGATGTAGAACTAGTTGGCGAACCTTTCCCAATATTTTTCCTAGCCTATATTCCAACCCTTCTTCTGACATAGCCCGTTGTCAGTAGCAATTCTAAATACTCCTTTCCGACAAGGGAGGGAGATTCCTATATTTGAGAAATACGGCAGCAAAGGGGACCTACAAACACATGTGTCCACCATTAATACATTATGCATAGACTTCTTCCATCATGATGTGTTGATGGAAAAACCATTCCCTCGATCCCTCAAGGATACAACACTCGAGTGGTACTATTCCTTGCCTAGCAATTCCATCTTTATGTTCTATCATCTTGTGAACTAGTTCTTGTGATAGTTCCAAGCGAACATTGGGCCTAAGATGACCTTCTCTGACCTTGTTAGATGTAAACAAGGGGATTGAAGGCCTTGGCAAGAGAATTTTTCCCTTATGAAATACCCTTCTTTTGCACATTTGTGTGTAGCCTTACAGGAGTATCAGTAGATGGTAGTTCAATTCAGGGGATCTTACTTGTGCTCCCATCCTGAAGGGAAGTCCATTGTATCGATCTCTAAGAAAGGAAAATCTGTTGCAAATGTAGTAGTCGCTGTGGATAACAACGACCTTAGACATGACCGAAATTTCACAAAGTTTTCAAAATCATATTCCTCCATCTTACAAAAGCTATTGAAGGATAAGATCTTTAACTTGCCAAGTCCAAAACCAGCTATGGAACCATATACTAGGGTATGTGCAGGATCATCATGGGAAAAATAGGCCCTTAAGTGGCAATGAAAATTTAGAAAATCATAGTTAGGGAACATGATGTAAAAATTTGAATAAGTTATCTATATTATTTAAAAAATATGTAAGAATAGAATCTATAGGAAATTGAATATAATTTTTAAACTACTAGGTTTATTTTAAAAAGTAAAAAATCTATTTGGTGAAAATTTAAAATTTCAATGCTTTAGTACTTAAATTTTAGGGAAAAAATAAGAAGTAGGCGTCTGTCTGACCACCCTAACCACAATAAAATGATAATATTTTCTTATAAGATTTTAGATATAAGTAGAGGACTCATGTCTTGATGTGATGTATATTTTTTTGTAATATTTTTCTAAGTAAATAATTAAGTATAATTTTTTTATTACAACTTTTAAAAATTATAAAAACTCGTATGTCTGACCACCTTAGCTTGGTCAAAACTTCATGAAATTCAATTTTATTTTATTTTTCCTATAGTATTTGAACCATAGAATGTGATGCATGTTTCAAATTCAAAAAATATGATACCATTTGAAATCTATAAATATTTTTCAATCAGCCTATCAATTAATACTTTAGTCGTAATTCAAATAGAAAATGAATAATAATTATTTATTAAATTCAAAGTAAAGCATAATTTATATTGGTGGAAATTTGAGAATCACCTTTAAAAACCCTTTTCATTTCATCAATTTTGGGTAAAAAAGTTTGTCAGTCACACGGACCATCATATCACTTACATATCACCACTTTTTGGCCCATCATGATCCTGCACATACCCACTAGTTGGTATGAAGCAAATACCTATTATCAATACTATCGAGTTAACATACATGATACCGAACATTGCATGTGCCTACATCATGAGATACAAGATCGGATCGAGGATGGTACTATTCATCTTGATGGAAGCAAATAAAATACGAACAAATCAATGGTGAAAGCTAATAGTGAATGATAGATATACACAAACCCATTTCCGTTGCATTCTGCTAACATGATTATCGATCCCTCTAATGCTATTTCTCAACCTGAAGCCTACATTAACATGGTTATTGTTACTCCTTCTCCTCATCTTGTGATCGGTTCACCGGATATAACATTCACTTCGCAATATGTACTAGCAAACAATAAACCTTCCCTGCTTTGCATTCCCACTTGCCTCAATGGAAAAATTATGACATGGGTCTTAGTCGACCCCATGAGTAGATGAATGTCATCATGAAGGAGACTCTATTCTTAAACTCCCTACAAATGGAGAAATATGAAAAAACAAAGTCCATCATTTGTATGCATGATGGTCTTGCTCTTAAACAATATGGATCGATAACAGTGTCTGTCCTGGTTGGACCTAGGAACGTAGACATGGTTTTCAATGTTATTCCTGAGTCAGACCTATTCAATGTGAAGCTAGGTATACCTTGGTTGGCTTCCATGAATGGGATCATCATTGTAATTCATAAGTGTCTTAAGTTCTCCCATGAAGGTATCATGCATGTAGTGCATGATACTGGATACCAGCCTGTGGTGTCTCGTGGGGGATATTCATTGGATAAATTTTGGCCCACCTCGATTGGTCCGCTCCCTCCAAGAACGGACCAGATTTATAAGAATTACGTAAAGTATAAGACTGAGGGCAAGGGATAGCTGAAGTTGACCCTTCCTACAACAGAGTATCCAGTTGCCTCCTCCTCCCAAAAGGGAAAGGAGAAGCTTGCTCCTTCTTGGGCTGCCTTGTCTACTCCCCTTTATTGGCAGGAGTATCGAATGAATAAGCCTAGTCTTTACCCACTAAGCCCAATGGTGTCTGCTTAGCGTAGACCCAGGATCATGATATCGGATCTCCCTAATGGGTCTCCTAGACCTTGGTACTATTTATATGGCAGAAAAAAAGGCTCACAAAGAGAATTTTCCCAGTGACCTCTTACCGTTTCCGATCCTAAAGAAAAGAATGGGAAGAGGCCCACACCTGTGGTGTTGGATTTGATTCCCCTTACTATTTCTAAACATGTCCCTCCTGCTCCCATCTAGGAGCTTGTCCCTCCACTGGAAACAGCTATGGAGGACACTCATATGGCTAAGTAGGAGCCTTTAGCTCCTTTGTAACCTCTGACTTCTAGCTCGAAGAGTCACAAAAATTGATGAGTCTAGTTTATGGTTTAATTTTGATAGATTTTACTATCCATTTGTTGCGGTTGTCATAGACTTTGATGCTTGGATATTAACCTTTTTATGATATTTTATTGAAACCATAGACTTTGGACATGAACTCATTTTTATAACCTTTAAATGACATTGACATGCTGTATGAACTATCTATGTTAATTTTACATGTGGATTGATGAATGTCACCTTAAGATAGTTACATATATGCAGTTGTTGTGCGCACTAATATTGTCATGCAGATATAATTAGAGGTCTGCAATTAAGGAAGATTCCACTAGCTGGTCATCCACCATATCGGTCAACAAGGTGGTCATTCAATGAAGAAAGGATCTCAATGACGAGAGATTCCTCATTCAAATTGGAGTTATAATTGCCTTATAAATGATATTAATTGTTTGTTGAGCGAATATAGGTGCTACTGTTGTGCTAGATCTACGTTGAGGAAAACATGCTTGACCAGATTCCATGCATGTGAAACTGCCTCTCCACTTTTTATGCTTTCCCTAAAGTGGCATCCTCCTGATCTGTCAGAGTTGACCACCTTGCTAGGTTCTTAGTTTGTAGCTTCTATAAATAAGACTTGGATTCTCCTTCTCAAGGGGTTGTTTAATCTGATGATGTACTCACACTCTTAGTTTTTTCAGTAATAGAATCATGTCGCTTGACTGTACTCATGTTTTCCAATGAATGAATTGAAGTTATAAGTTTGTGCATCTGAGTTTACATTTTTTTTAGGGGATACTCATCCAAGGGGGCCCACTTGGTGAGTATTCCATCCCTAAGTTAGTTATTTGATGTTTAGTAATTAGTTAAGAATCTAGCACTATTTGTTCCTGGAGCCACTAGAATTCCATCATGTGTTTGTTCCTGCAGCTAAAGTAGAGAGAGTGGTTTCTTTTTTGTTCACTCAAATTTTTATTTCTATCATGTATTTCAACTTAGTTTAGTAATTGGTTGATGCTCAACACTTATGTTATTTCCTTCCAAGCAATTTACTTTCAACATTATGTCTTTCTTAGTTGTAGGATGAATATGGCTACTTTGGATTCCTGGTGCACATATTGTGCTGACCCATTTCAAGTTTATGTCCCTGGGTTGATAAGTTAAATGCACCTTTTTGATGATTGAAATAGTTATTCAGGCTAGATTTCCAATCTCTGAATCATAGCTATAAGGGCTTAGTTGTTAAATCAATGTAGGGAGCCAACATTTTTGGCACTGTTGTCGGGGATGGTGTCAAACTAGGGTGTTCTTTGGTATCATTGATAGTTTTTTTTGCTATAGTATTTCTGGAAGTTTCTCTTAGTATACCCCTCATTTAGGAAAGTAATGACCCCCCTATTCTTTTTCCAATTCTTTATGTGAGAGTTGGTTGATACTGAGTTGATGCCATACGCATAGAGAAAGGAGGAGAGATACTCATGGGAGATTCCTTCCTAACAATCCTGATCTATTCCAGATAATTGAGTATCAAAACCTACCAAGAGGTGAAGAAGAGGTAGAGCCACACCCCTTTGCTGATACATTTGCAGATCTGACCGATTCTAAAGTTTCCTCTGAAGATCATAATCTGATTGAGAACCCCCTTGGTTTGAAAATTCATTAGACAGGGATGGGTGATGCAACTAGAAACATACCTAACCAACCAACTTTTCCTTTCCCCCTTTCTCATCAGAATGAAGTAGACAACCTCAAAAATATCCCTGCTTGAGTCCTTTCTAAGTTCTATGGACTTTTCATAGAAGATCCTAATACATTCTTGTTCGAGTTTGATATAATCTGTAGGAGTTATGACTATACCACTGATTCCCATAGGCTTAAGCTATTCCATGCCACCTTGAAAGAAGTTGCATTAAGATGGTTCATGAGCCTAGGTAGAGATACTATGGAGACTTGGAAGGACATGAAGACAAAGTTCCTTGAGAAATACAAAGAGTATTGTAGGCGCAATGACATGAGAGGAGCTGACATTTTTAGGATGCAACAAAAGGAAGATCAGAGCCTGAGAGATTATATTTCAAGGTTTATGTTTTGCCTATAGAAATCTCCACACCATACACTCAATGAAGAGTCACAAAAGCTGCTTTTCTTAAGAGGAATTAATGATAGTTGCATAGATGCCTTGGGCCTGATGGTAGGAGGAGATATCACCCAAGTTCCTTGGGATGACATTAAGAAGATATGTCAGAACTATTCTAGGGAAGCTTCAAAGAAGGGGAGAGCTTACCAATCCTCCATGGGTAAGTCATCTACAAATGGAGTTTGAAGGATGGAGATTACTCACTTATTGAAAAAATTCAAGTAAGACATCATAAAAAATCTAGCTTCTCAACTGGATACACTTCAGGACAAGAAGAAACAAGAGGAGGTAGAGGCAATGTTGGTAGAATATTTCCTTCATTGTAGAGAAAACAAGAAAGACTACAGATGCATAATGATAGCTAAAATTGATAGTAAGCAGATGGCACCTGAGTTTAAGACAATCCAGGGTGAAGAAGATAAATTCTAATATGTTTCACAAAGGAGGCCATGGGCTCCAAGACAAGGCATGCCACTAGATTCACTATCTTTTACTAAGCCATATTTCAATTCATATTCATCTGGTAACTAATGGCAACCCCCATATCCATCCAATTATGGATGATATCCACCACAACCTTGGAATAACCCTCCAAATGCCAGGTCCAATCACCAAAACTCTCCAACCTAGTGGCAACAACCTTAGGGGAATTGGTAGCATTTTTAGGGAAATTGGCAGCCACCTTTAGGAAATTGGTAGCAAACATCTCAATGGTGGGGAGGACAACAATGGACAAACTAGATAATCAATTACATGCAGCCACCTTCTCAACCCCGACAACCTACTATAATGCCTCCTCCTACTAGTTCAAGCTCAAATGCACCTAAACCTACTCAGCTACCAACTTAGCCCACAACAACAACCAGTATACTCTGCTGATCCAAATCAATTACTTGCATATGTTGTGAGTGTTAGTAACATCCGCTTGTGTTCAGAAACTACTTTTCCATCTCCTCCACACCCATTATCACTAAGCTTTCCATGGAAGAAGAAGAGTCTCTGAATGTCCCCATTTAGCCAAGTGCACCTAAAAATCTTGAACTAGTCCTAGTCAGCTAGTTTGAGCTAGAATCACCATTTTCCCAGAGGTTGGAAACTGTGAAACAAAAGGAAGAGAAGGATGACACAACTTTTGACATTTTAGAACAGTTGAAGCATATATGTGTCCAAATACCTCTATTTTAGGCCATAAATGATGTTATCATATATGGCAAAGCAATCAAGGAAGAATGCCTTAAGAATCTAGGTAGGAAGAAGAAAGATGCCACTACGGTTCATGTGGTAGGACAGTTGGCTGACATCATGCTTGGGAAAGTGACTATTCCCAAATATAATGACCTAGGGAGTCTTATGGTAGGAGTTGTTATAAATGGGATCCAGATAAAGAATAATTTGGTGCATTTCTAATTATATCTTTAGATGTGAAAGCAATGGCAAGAGGCTTTTTAGTTCAGCCCTTATGAGGTAGAATTTTGATCAATCCCACCATTTTATCCATACGATTTTGTCTAGTAGTATCCATAGGACCTTGTTCAATAGTATCCATGTTGTCATCATCCGTGTCAACATTCATCACATCATTCTTCATAGTTTCACTAGCTTTGACAAATGAAATGTTATGATTCGACATAGTGTTGGTAAAGATTTGCAGGTTTTGGTTGGGAGGGGCGAAAAATTTATTTCCTTGATCATTAACACCTCCAATTTGAAGTTGATCAAAATCAATGAGGTCTTGCACAAGATGTTTAAGATGATTACAATGTTTTGTATCATGTCCATTTTGTCGATGATAATGACAATAGGAATTTGATCTAAAATTCAGAGGTAAATGGTTATTAGGATTGGGTTTTTTAACAGGAGGTAAGGTGATAATTTTATGTTCTAGAAGTTATGACATTGTGCTATGGAGGGTATCCGGTAAGGGAGTAAATTTTCTAGCTGGATCCCCAGATGTTAAAGGATTTATTTTCTTTATAGCAGCCACTTGGGTATCAACATGTTGAGTTGTTTGTTGAGGGGGGTTTATTTGAAGGAATCCTTTACTCTGTTTTCTAAAAGGTTGATAATTGTTTTGGTTTGTGGATTCAAACTTTTTTAGGATGGCTAGAGGTGGGTTTTGTTTCACGACTACTAAACAAGTTTTAATAATCATGAATGACAGTACACAATTTTACAAAGGAAGAAAACTTCATCATGCCAAGCTTATCTTGTATCTTAGTTTATAAATTCTCAATGAACATCCATTGTAGGCGAGGGTTGGGAATCTTTACATTGATTTGGGAATAAAGCATTTGGTAGGGTATGTGTAGGATCGTGATGGGCCAAAAAGTGGTGATATGTAAGTGATATGATGTCCCATGTGGCTAACGATTTTTTTTTACCCAAAATCGATTCTCAGCTTTCCACCAATATAGATTATGCTTTACTTTGAATTTAATAAATAATTATTATTCATTTTCTATTTGAATTATGACTAAATTCTTGATTGATAGGCTGATTGAAAACCATCTATAGCTTTCAAATGACATCTCATTTTTTGAATTCAAAACATGAATCATATTCTATGCTTCACATACTATAGAATTAAAAAAAAATGAATTTCATGAAGTTTTGACCAAGTTAAGGTGGTCAGACATATGAGTTTTTATATTTTTTAAAAGTTGTAATAAAAAATTCATAATTAATTATTTATTTGGAAACAAATTATAAAAAATAATGCATCACATCTAGACACGAGTCCTCTACTTATATCTAAAATATTATAAAAAAATATTATTATTTTATTGTGGTTAGGGTGGTAAGACAAACACCTACTTCTTATTTTTTCCCTGAAATTTAAGTACTACTGCACATTGAAATTTTAAATTTTCACCAAATAGATTTAAAAAAAAAAAAAAACCTAGTAGTTTAGAAACTACATTCAATTTGCTACAAATTCTATTCTTCCATATTTTTGAAATAATATGGATAGCTTATTCAAATTTCTACATCAAGTTGCCTAACTTTGATTTTCTAAATTTTCATCACCACTTAAGGGCGTATTTTTTCCATGATGATCCTGCACATACCTGATAGCGTGAAATAAAGTTAGTAACCTTTTCATCATATTTTTTCTTACATCTCATCAAATCGGCTAAAGCCATCTTAGGGGTCATGTGCACTTGGAAATGATTTAAAAAGGCCTCAACAAGTTCATTGAATGAATGAATTGAGTTATTTGGTAATGAGGAAAACCATTCTAAAGTGGTATCTTTCAAGGATCTAGGGAAAATTTTAGCCAAGAGCTTATCCTCAAGAACAAAATCACTACATAAGGTGGTGTAAGAAAAAATATCATTAGAAGGATCTCCTTTCCCCCCATATTTCTCAAAGCTAGGAATCTCAATACCTTGTGGTATCGGCATTCTCAATATCTCCAAGGATAAGGGATTAATTTTGACATAGTACATAGGTTGGCCATTTTGATTTTGGTTTATGGTGGATATTTCATTTTGAAGGGATCAAACATTTTGTAAAAGTTGATTAAGGATGGTGTCATTGGTTGTATTTTGAGATGGAGGTGAATACAGTGGAGGTATATATGTTTTTGAGAGGGAAGTGAATGGAATGCTTATGGGAGGTAAAGTGGTAAGATATATGATGTGTGATGCCACAAAGGTACTAGGATTGCTAGCAGACATAACCAAGGTAGGAAGGACATTACTAGTAGGTTGAATTGTTATTATAACTTGAAGGTTGGTATAGGTAGGAATGGAGGAAATGGTTGTGGGAGGAGGAATGGGATTTTCTCCTTGAATTTTGAAATTGTTCAAAGATTGAGCACAACTATTAATTTTTCCAAAAAATTGAGCTAAGTAACATGCAAGTTATATTCCTTCTTCACTTTTGATCATGCGATGTATGTTATCTATGGTGGGAATAACATTGGTGGAAATGTTTTTAGTACCCAGTTGATGTTGTAGGTTTGCTAGCTCTTCATGGATTTGGATTATGTTTTCTTGAGGAACACTAGCAACCATTATTTCAACCCTTATCACATGACTTGAAGGTAAAGAGTTGTTAAGGCTATGGTCCATACCTAGTGAACTAGTGTCAACACTAGGAGTGAAAGAGATAGATAACCCAATATCCACAACAATTGTGCTATCATAGGATGACATGAGTCTTGAACTTCATCTTACTATAGTATTAGCAACAAGACACCAAGTTGTAAAGCTCATGCAAGGGACAATCAGTGAATGCAAGATAAATGCAATGAACACAAGGTAAATGATAATATCTAATTCTGATTCAAATGAAATTAAGTTAGATATAACGAAATGAATGAAGCAGAAACTTTGTAAACTGGAACATAGAAACAGGGTTTTTAATGCTATAAAATGCAATTTTAGGTTTGACATGGGACTAAATCACCCAGAGGGGTGTATGAGTCCTAGTTAGGGTTTTTAAGGGTTCAAATGCTAAAAACTATTCCACATAGAATACCCAAAAATTAAGTAAAACCACCTATACAAGGACTCAATCACCCAAAGGGGCATATGAGTCCCAGATTAGGGTTTTGACACTAATTTCAGTAAATTTTGAGTGAATTTTAGGTTTTCTAGTTTGAATTTTGTCTAGACTATGTGCAATTATAGATTTAAAATGAAATTCAATTATGCAAGATGCAAAAATACAACCTATATGCACTTTTACTAATGCAAAGTTTAGAAGCACTAGATGTAAAATAACTAATACAAGACCTAATGTAAAGTTAATGTAAGCTAGATCTAGGACTATGATTCACTCCAAATCAAAAATAAGGTGTCCAATAGGCTAGGTTCACCTAAATGAAACCTCAACCAATTGGCTTGATTGAGGGAGGGAATGGGGATAGATGGTTTCCTTGGGTGTGATTAAAGGAAAAAGGGGGCTCACCACTAAGAAAAGTCTTGGAAAGTGTTGGTTTGTTTTACTATAACTAGGTTGATCTTCTAATCTACCTATGGAACTCCTAATTCCAATCAACGTCAGCTCGAAGGACCTAGACCAACTCACGAGGATTTTAAAAACCTCCTACACTTTGGGCTCTGCAAGACTTGGGAGGGTGATCCCTTAATGTGTTTACAACCTCTGCACCATTATCATAAACAACACTAACAACAACAAATGATCTTACTCAATAGCTCAATAGAACAGGATAAAAGTGAATAGAATTGGTTGTTCATCAATAATATCAACCATTTGGAGCGTGAGATAATTACAACAATAATTCATAGTAAAATATAATCATTAATTTTCAATTTGTACCAAGCTCCAGGTGAACACAAACAAATACCAAATCACAAAGAAAAAATGCAACTTAGATCAGTGCTTTACTTCCATTAGGGGAGTCAAATTCATGAATACTTAAGGGTTTATAACAGATTCAACACATAGAATATAATATCTTATATTGCCTTACAATATCACCAATATATAACCCTAACTCAATACTACTTAGTAGATCCTTGTACAAAACATACCAACCTACAATCTCATGTAAGCATTTTAATTAATTCCTTGAATTAAACATAAAATAAGAATTACACACACCACAATAGTGAGATGAAAAAAATAACCCTTGATCACTTTATTCAAATTCAAATATGCTTGTACACTGGAGAGACATAAGCTCAAATTTATCATTCTAACTCAAATGCTAGTACTGTTATAAAACATTATATCTCCATGAATTCAAAACCTATAAAAAAATTGTTCAGAACCTAATTTGTATTTTCTTAGTAACTACCAGACTTTACAATTTTCTCTGCAACTTCACCTAGACTCGACCAAAAAACTTCTAACTTGTGAACCCCATACTTTTGGCCTTGAAATCCTTCTGATAGAAAATGATGAAGAAAAGAAGCATCGGGCCAAAAAGTACACATGTCACCAACCAATTGGACTGCTTTGTGACATTTTAAAATTCAGTTACAATAGACATTCACCTAAAGAATCTTCTTGTTTCTTCCAATTTTTCCTATTGAGGATGGTTTGACATAGCAGCAAATCTTCAAGAGCATGCACCTTTAAACTATCACCACAAAATACAATTTGAAATTGTTATGACTGCAACAGTCAATTAATTAACTATTAGCAGTTACTCTTGCTTTTACTCTTCCTTAGTCAAATATGTATCCACCCATCGCTGGTATGCTTCATCACTTGGCCAATTGAAATTGATTGCCTCATCCACCTTAGCATTGTAGGGTGTATATTTAACTTCCAACTGGTTTTCTTTATTCTCAAAAGATTCAAGAAATGAATTGCTGTTGATGATCTTGTCCATGCAACTCAGTAGTAGATCAAAATCCAAGTCATCACAAATTAAACCAATTTGGGCATCAATGACTCTATTAGCCTGATCCTTCCAATGTTGAAGAGCCCTGATATTACCCTGCTCATCAATTATATCAGGAAACAATGTATCACTCCAATCATCAAAATTATTCACCAATTCCTCTATCTTCCTACTCAAGTCATCTGGTAAGGCCTGAAAACCTTGCAATGATTTAACCAATACCTGAGTACGTCTCAATGACTGTGGCCTATTATTTACATCAAATATTGAGGCTTTATACATCACATCCAAGTCATTGGCCGTATGGATCCATTTCTTAATCAATGGTATTGGTACTTCTTGATCCCTGTCTAAATTCTTTATTGCACCCACTAATAAATAATAAGAAGAATGTACACCTGGCAATCTATTATCAACCTTTTCATTTAAATGTTGCAAAATTGTGGTGACAATTTCCTTTTGCCTCAGTGCTTCCCTCTCCTTACTGTCTTTCAAAGAATCCTTTAGCTCTACATTTTTTTTCATTAATTGTTTCTTTGTTGGATCAACAGAGCACTCTAGCTCCTCCTCTATTGGTTCTAATGTGGAGCTAAGGGCAAGAGTCTCAGTAGGAGACATTGGTGTGGAAACAATAGATGGTAATGATTTAATCACATGAGCACTTGATGATGCCCCTATCTACATGCACCTCAACCTTTCCACCTTTGTTTGAAGCTCAATATTCTTTTGTTGCACCTTATTGTATTCCTCAATCATGGAATTATACTTCTCCACATAATTCCTCTTTTCAACTTCTTCTCTTTCTATAGTTTTTTGTGCCAAGTTGGCCACATTCAAAATTAAACTTGTAGACTCCATTGTTGAATTTTCTAAAGCTCTTTTTATTATTAACCCTCCCCTAAATTTAGGGTTAATGTCTGTTATGCTCAGCTTTCTTCCCTCCGAGGCCAAAGCCCATATTGCTAGGGTCTCATACTCCTCATAGAAGGAAAAGTGTTGTAGTGCTTCCTTGATTTCCTCTTTAGAATTTTGGAGGGGATGCTTTGATTTCAAAACAACATTAAAGGCCATTGCATCAGCAATGTCCCATTCAAGTAAGATCAAGACACCATCTTGATCAACCAATTTGCTCCTTTCTTCTAGAGTGATTTTCTTAAATTCATTCATCAGTTCAGCCTTCACTTCATCATCATTTTTATCATTTGACCTATCCGGCCTCTGAGCTCTTCTTTCCTTACACTTGTCTTGGTATTCTCCCAATTTCATCCTATATAACAATTGCAAGAAGGCAGGTGTCTTTACAAAGGTGACATCATCTAAGAATTCCTTGCAAACTTCCATTCTTGCATCTTGTACACACTTGAATTTATGTCCAAGTCTGACATAACCAATTCAATTGGTCATGGAGGGGATGGCATGCCTATTTGTAGGTCTTGTTCTGTAACAATAATTTCATCCATTAAGTCCTTCTGGGACTACTCAATTCTTTGCCTTTTGGGAGTTGGCGATGATGCTAGCGGTGAGGGACTCCTATCTGGCGATGACTCAAGATCAATTATCTTTATAGCTCCTAGTGGCTTGAGATGTGATGTAGCACCCCTCCATTTTTCTCTTTTGATCAGAAAATGTTCTTCTTCATGATGTTTTTTTATGTTAGTACTTTGACTATGGTACTCGGTTACTATTTGATCGCTAACTATAAATAAATGTGATGTTATATTTTTATGTGATAGTATATTTATGTTGAGGTTATCATTATGACATGCTTTAGATTAGCATAGAAGATATTTGAATTAATGTTTTTTTATTCCTTTGATTAGATTATTGATGTTAGATTCGTTAGTTTTGTAACACTGTACTAGTGAAAGGGACGGAATTGTACCACTCGCTTGTGAGCACCCTGTGATTCCACGATTTCCTCTTCATGGTGTGTTTTATTATGATATATATGCATGTTCAATATACTCTTTGTTTGAATTTTTATAGGTATAGAACATCGACTCCACCTGGTTTCATAGGTTTGAGCATGCCCATTGCCCAATGGTATTTGATTGGGAGATAGTAGCTAGGTTTTTCATGTCAAGTCATCACCCTGGTCATAGTGTGTTGTTGGTTTTAAGTCAGGTTTGGTTGCTTTAGTGTTATAAATTTCACCTTGATTTTATTTAATTGCAAGTTGAAAAAAAGGTAAAAATAATGGCATTAAGTATTAAAGTTGTTTATTAAATTAATCTATTTATTAATTTTTTATTATTATTATTAGACTGCAGGAATCGGGTAGCACGACCCCCTATAAACTAAAGTGCACTTGGTAAAAATTTTAACGTGACTGGCAGTGCTGGCGTGACACGCCCTCCGGTACCATGGGGGTGGGGGAGACTAGACCTCATGACCAACCTCCTGCAACAGGAAAGATTTAGCCAATCGAGCTAGAGCCCCAACAGATTAATCTGTTTATTATGTTAGAAGATGCTATTTAATTAATTAATTAATTTAATTTAATTAGTAAAATAATATAATCTTTGGATTATATTTATTTTATTAAATTAATTAAATTAATTGAATTTAGTTATTTTGAGAATTGATAGATATTTTAATTGAAAATAGAAAAAGGTTTTAATTTGCATTTTTGGAAAATTTGAATGCACAAAAATGAAGTTTGAAGATATTTTTTATTTTTGTTTTGGAAAAATTTATTTTGGTGGTTGAAAGAGATATTTTTCATGGAGTAAAGGCTTTAACCATGGAAGTTAAAAAAATGGAGAAAGGAAGGAGGAAAAAGAAGGATTCTGGTTGCGGGTTTTGGATTTTAATTGTGGAGAAGCTTTGTTGATTTGCTTGGAAGGAGCTGGAATCTGTGAAAGGATCATTGCACCATTTAACATCTTCTCAAGCTTTTGGAAACCAGGTTCATGTTATTTAAATTGATTTTGATTTTGGAAAAATTCATATATTTGATATGCTGGTTGAAAATAATTGTTTGAGAAACTCAAAAATGAATTAGGATGGAAAAACCCATGTTAAATCTTGTAGCAAATTCTGGAAACCATCTTATTCAAATGTTTTTCTCAAAGAAAAAATGGAAATATGACTGTAAATGATCATTTTTAAGAATTCTTTGCTCAACTGGTTCTATAAATTTCTTAAATCTAAATATATATATATATATATGTATATATATATATATGTATATATATATATATATATATATGTATATGTATATATATATATATATATATATACATATATATATATATATTGTGAATAATATATATATATATATACATACATACATACATATATATATATATATATATATATATATATTTTTATATATAATTTTTAATTGGGATTATGTTGTTCAAAAGAAAAGTGAAATTAAAAAACCTAGTTAAAAAAATTATGGGCGGATTTAAAATCCACAAGGTTCTGCTAAAACGTTTTTTTTTAAGTTAAAAAAAAATCAAAATTTTTGGGGAGGCTGGGGGCTCACCCCACAACTATCCCCATGGGAGGCGCTATTGGGGAGCTACGCCCAATGCGCCCGACATGGCTGCACCCATACAAATGGGTTTGATTGTGTTTAAACACAATCACGCCCACTGTTGGGGTGTCACTGTGTTTAAACACAATCAACCCCATATGGAGGACGGGGTGGGGGGGTGTCTGCGCCCTAGCTCTTTTCCAATTTGTTTAAAAATATATATATTTTATATTATATTTATATAATATTAAAATATTCAATATATATAAATAATAATATATATATATATATATATATTTATATTTGTGTGTATATGAAAAAATATATATATTTAAATATATATTTTTCTAATTAAGGTTTTAAATAATGACATGTTTTAAATATAATTGGAGGAATTTAAAACAATATGTTAATGATCGAATTATTGGTTTTATTTTAAAATAATATATACTAATAGAACAAATATTTGATTTTTAAATGATTCATTTTGAAAAGAAGAAATAGTTATTTTTTAAAATGATATGTTCTGAATAGAAGAAGTAATTTTTTAATTATTTAAAAGCAATTAAGGAAATTGAATGTATAGTTTAAATTCTCTTCTTTGTCTCAAAAAGATATTAGTAAATTAGTTTTATTGAGGCAATAATTTATTGAATTTTATTAAGGGAAGTGGATTTAGGAAATCCAAAGGAAGATTTAATTCCTGTTTAATTGCACTTTTAAAGGTAAAATTCTTATGTTCTCGTTTTGGGGGAAATTATTTAGAAGCGTTAATAAGTCTTCTAGATGGGTTGTTTAAATCTTTGGGGTTGTCCTATTATGAAAGTCAACCTTTGAATTGCCTTGGGTAGTGTGTATAGTTGTATCTAGTTAATTACCTAGTTATCACGAACTAGATTATGTTTCCTTTATGTTTTGGATGGGGATTTAATATCCTTAGGTCACACTACTTTACCCTTGGGATGTGGAGTTGTTCCACGTGTTGTCTCAGAGGAGTGGATTGCAATGAGGGCCAAGACACAAAGTGGAGCCAGGGTAACTTATTGTGAGTTCGTTAATCCAGTGATAATATAAATAAACTTATAGGTAGTATCAAACACTTAATAAGAGTAATTGTGCCTCGCTCATGGTGTAACGCCCCACCACGCAACCTTAGAGGATGATGCAAACAACTACTTAAATAGGCTAATTTTTTTTTGTTTAAGTACAATAATCATACAAGTTCACTTCCCAATGCAAACATCCCCTAAGGTTACGAGACTGAGATAACATAACAACCCACAAACAACATAAGTGAATCCATAATAATCATATACTTAACAATTAGAGACAAATACATTCCAACAAGATAAATACATCACAGCACACTAGATAACTTTCAATCCATATATCCATATTTAAATATTACAATTACAACTCTCATTCCCCGAATGAGGCAAGTCCCATAAATAAGGTTACAATTACAACTTCCACCCCAATAACAACTGAGGGGTAAAATAATACAAGATCAACTGAAATGAAATAATGCAAGAACTGAAACAGAATCACACGAGCTCTCCAACTGGAAGCCTCGTCCACATGAACATGAAGATAGAACCCAACAGATTTGGGTGCACGCCACCCAACCAAGTGGAACCCAAAGGCCCACCCCCCATGCTAGGAGATAGTAACAAGGAATCCTAGCCAAGACCATCTACCTCTAGACACAGGCTAACTCATCACTAAACCAAACTGACACATCCAATCACACAATCCTCACAAGCACATCCCAAGTACAACTCTAGTACCACATAAGTACAACACAAGTACAATTCTAGTACTACATAAGTACAACACAAGAACAACTCTACATGGTCACATTGCTTCTAGAAATAAAGCAAATCTAGTATGTTAAGAGAACCATAGACATAATAATCAAATACTGACTATGGTCACATCAGGTATGTTGAGGAAACCATACCCACTAAATCGAATACCAACTGTTGTCCTAGACAGAGTGTCATCACACTACTCATCATGGGTTATCCTCTAGGATTCTTCTTAGGCTTCGGCCCCCACTAAGGGTTATCCTAGTGGCCTCTACTGAATTCCCAACCCCCATACTCACTCATGCGGAATCAAATATCTTTCATATAGACAAGATAGATAACCTTGCCATTCCAGGCCTTCCCACTCATCCCAAGTCTAAACGAGCCCTTGTGTCTATGAGTGAGCCATAATTATCTTGATTAGTGAGAAGTACCACCTAATCTTCTAAGTTTTGTTTTAGTTATCCCTTGACTAAACCACCTCTATAAGTTACCCAGTTTACCTCTTCCGGGCTCTGGCCCCTATGGAAGCCACTATTCTACTTGACAACATACATACCATCCAAACACCAAGGGTACAAAGTGCAACATACAAAATAACATGTCCACTCCTTTCTCAAGAGGCGACAAAAGATAAACCATCTCCAAACATTGGAGGTAACAACAATAACATAACCACTCCTGACAAGGAGGCACACATTACAAAATCCACTCCATTCACAGGAGGCACAAAACATTCTCGTTCGTGGAAATCGGTTAAACACTGACCAAGCACCATGCACTACCGAAGGGAATTAACAAATAGTCGACATCACAAGACGACAACCCCCAACCTCTAGGGTCCTTTGGATCACTTACAGATTAAAAGACACTTATTTAATCCAGTTCCCAAACAAGAGCACGAAGGGAATAATCACTGAAGGCACATGAAATAAACTACCTTTGGATATTCTAAATCCATTTCTAATGCTAACATTCAATACTTACTTGCCTTGAGAAAATTGAATTAAATAACGTCTTTTCAAGAAAAGGAGAAATTAACTCTAATAATCTAATTTCACTACTTGCATTTAAAATTATGCTAAATTAACCAGTTAATTTCACATGGCAAAATACATTGCTTTAAAAATAATTATAGTTTCTTTAGTTTAAAATAGTCATTATTTCTCCTTGCAAATTGAATCATCTAGAAAAAATTAATTAATATTGCTTATTTAAACATAATACCTCCAACTCCAATAATTGTTTTATTAAAATATGATAAAATAAATCCATTAATTTGACTATAGCATATTGGTCCAAAATTTTCTCAATTCAAATTAAAACAATTAAGTTTAAATCATACCTTTATTTTAATCATCCACTTAATATAAATTTATATAATAGTATTTTAATATTATTTATATAAATAATATTAAATAAATAAATAAAATAAAATAAAAAATATTATAATTTTTATTTTTTTTTGAAATAAAAAATAACCCTAACCCGCGCCTCGGGCCACGCGTCGCTTTTAGGGTGGGCCACATTTTTTGTGAGGGTAGTTTACTGGCTGCAGGTTGACTATGGTGGTGGCTTTAGGTTGGGCGCTGACTGTGTGAACAACCGACCCCATTGTTGGAGGCGCTATCTGAACAGCCACCACCAATACTGGCTCCAAGTTAACTATGGTGGCGGCTTTAGGTTGGGCGCTGACTGTGTGAACAGCCAACCCCACTGTTGGAGGCATTGTCCATAGCACCGCCAACAATGGCAATGGCTGTTCGGATAGCGGCTGTGACGAGGAGGTTAGGAGGACCACACTGGGTGCAACTCCCTTCCCACATGCGTCCCATGGGGGGGCGCGGTGGGGAGGTGAGCCCCCAGTGGCGCCTCCCACCATTTTTGTTCCTTTTTTTTTTTTTTTTTACATTTATTTTTTTTATTCTCAAACCCGTGGATTTTTAACAATCCGAAAAACGATTTCGACATATTTAAAAGGAGCATTTCAACAACTTGAACCCCCAACCAAATTATTCTAACAATATATATAAATATTTAAACATGTATGCATATTTATGTATGTATATACATAGATTCCCAAAATAAATTTGCAAACCTAATTGAGGAAATAAAATTGAAATAGCAATTTCTAGCCAAGAACACCAAGATTTTTCTTGAAGCAATGCATTTCCAAATAGAG
Source organism: Sequoiadendron giganteum (assembly GCA_007115665.2). Taxonomy (NCBI): domain Eukaryota; kingdom Viridiplantae; phylum Streptophyta; class Pinopsida; order Cupressales; family Cupressaceae; genus Sequoiadendron; species Sequoiadendron giganteum. Next base: position 206,136,252 of record CM021102.1, on the reverse strand, counting down.
ATTTTTGTAAACAACATATCTAAATCTATCAATTTTTTTTGAAATCAAAATCAATATAATGACATGAACCTGGTTTTCAAAAGTTTGAGAAGATCCAGATGATGCACGCATCCTTGCTTCGATTCCCTCTTCAGATCAGCCATTTTCACAACTTCAATCAAAACCCACAATATCCAACAATACTTCCTCCCTCCATTTTCCATTTTTTCCAAAAACTTCATAATCCCAAAATTGAGAAAGAAATTCAACCATAAGGATAAAACCCTAAAATTTCAACAACCACCCTCATAAATTTCAAAAAACAGAAAATGCAAAATATCTCAATTTCCTCCATTTTTGAATTCAAACTTTCAAATTGACTTTTAAATCATTTTTCAATTTCAACAAATATCAAATAATTTCCAAAATGAATTTTCTTAATTTCAAATTAATTAATTTAATTAATTCAATAAAATAAATCTAATTCAAGATTAAATTATTTTATTAGTAAATTAAATTAATTTAATAACTTTACATAAAAAATTTCGCATTGAAACTAGATTAATTTAATCAACAACCTTTATATATAAAAAGCCATTTAATTACCTTTTAACTTGCAATTTTAAATAATTGAAGAGAGGGAATAATAATCAAAGCAACACAACCTGACAACACCTGATGACATACTAGGACTAGGGTGACGACCTGGCACGGAAAACCTAGCTACTATCTCCCAATCAAATACCATTGGGCATTGAACATGCCCCAACCTATGAAACCAGGTGGAGGCGATGTCCTGTACCTATCAACCTAAAAATCAAGTAAACAACAACATATAATATAAACAACATAAAATACACACCGTGAAGAGGAAATCTCAGAATTGTAGGGTGCAAGTGAGTGATGTGATTTGTCCCCTTCACTAATACAATATTACTAACTGATGAATCTAACATCATTAATTCAATTATCCACTATGCTAATCCAAAGCGTGACATAATGATAACATCAGGATCAAGTACCATCACAATAAAATATCACATTCACATCACTTTACAGATAGTGATCAAATAGCAACTGAGTACCAACCTAAAATAAGGCCTAACCAAATAGAACACTATTTGATCAAAAGAGAAAAACGGAGGGGTCTTACATCCTCCCCCCTAGGGTCAGGCTTACTTCTGGAAGCCTGCAACTACCCCTAGTGCAAACTCCATACAATCACACCTAAACAAGGGTTCCAAACTGAACCACTCCATACCTCAACACATAAACAACAACAACCCATGTCGTATACAACTCAGCCAAAACACTGTCAATCCAACCAAGACAATCATGGTGAAGCAACCACCAATCAAGTCCCCAAAACACAAAACCAATGGTTAACATACATAATACACATATGTACCAATACACATCACTCAGAAAGTAGCATACCAACCCATGGTAGAAGAAACCATGAACCCAGAACAACTAACCAACTCAAATAAATCCAACAAGACCACAATGACCTGTTTCTTGTTGTATAAGGTGATCAACCTTTGAGAGATAGTCATCACACCAAAGGTGAGTAGTGGGTCCTACATTAAAACAACCTCACATACCCTCATCCTCAACATTTCCTGCATCTACTTCCTCATACACACTCACCAAGTCTGTATCATACATCCTTGGAGAGGAATTACAATACAACACATAACCGACATTGAAAACAACAAAGATAACTAGCTTAGCCACCAAGTTCATAAAGAAGATAAAATTGAAGTTTAATTTCAACAATAAAGAAATAAATACACGTAATTTCAACACTGAATCAAATTTATAACCATTAGGGTTATAAGAAAATAAGATCACAAGTTGTTGCTAAACCTTCACAATCAAATATAAGAAAAGTGTCGGTCCTCACAACCAACCGAAAAGAATCATCAATAACCAAAAGAAAGTTAACAATCTTTAAATTTCACTATACAACAACTGTGTGACTAGTTACTAGCCACAAAATGAGGAAGGAGGAAACAACGTTTGACAAGAATAATAACAACCCTCATGTGATGCGAAATGAACACACAATCCACATGACCCAGAGTGTATCCATGACTCTCAAACAAGATACAATTACTGGCTTCTTACATTTACCAGGGTACAACTACATACATAATCCCATAGGAATATCCGATTTCATAACCCATGGGATATATATCAAAACTTCCCAACCCAAAACCTTTTTTTTTCAAGCTACCTTCATGCTACTCTTTTCCACATAGTACATCATGCTAAAGTGGAAGTCATGAACACGTGACTACTTAACCATTCCACTAACAATTTGTAGGGACAACACAGTGGGCACGAATGTACCCAAAGAACCCAGTGTTTAAACCTAGGCTATGATACCATGTGTAATGCCCCACCACACAACCCTAGAGGATGATGCAAACAACTACTTAAATAGTCTAATTTTTTTTTGTTTAAGTACAATAATCATACAAGTCTGCTTCCCAATGCAAACATCCCCTAAGGTTATGAGACTGATATAACATAACAACCCACAAACAACATAAGTGAATCCATAACAATCATATACTTAACAATTAGAGACAAATACATTCCAACAAGATAAATACATCAAAGCACACTAGATAACTTTCAATCCATATATCCATAATTAAATATTACAATTACAACTCTCATTCCCCGAATGAGGCAAGTCCCATAAATAAGGTTACAGTTACAACTTCCACCCCGATAACAACTGAGGGGTAAAATAATACAAGATCAACTGAAACGAAATAATGCAAGAACTGAAACAGAATTGCACGAGCTCTCCAATTGGAAGCCTTGTCCACATGAACATGAAGATAGAACCCAACAGATTTGGGTGCACGCCACCCAACCAAGTGGAACCCAAAGGCCCACCCCCCATGCTAGGAGATAGTAACAAGGAATCCTAGCCAAGACCATCTACCTCTAGACACAGGCTAACTCATCACTGAACCAAACTGACACATCTAATCACACGATCCTCACAAGCACATCCCAAGTACAACTCTAGTACCACATAAGTACAACACAAGTACAATTCTAGTACCACATAAGTACAACACAAGAACAACTCTACATGGTCACGTTGCTTCCATAAATAAAGTAGATCCAGTATGTTAAGAGAACCATACACATAATAATCAAATACCAACTATAGTCACATCAGGTATGTTAAGGAAACCATACCCACCAAATCAAATACCAACTATTGTCCTAGACAGAGTGTCATCACACAATTCATCATGGGTTATCATCTGGGATTCTTCCTAGGCTCCGACCCCCACTAAGGGTTATCCTGGTGGCATCTACCGAATTCTCGGCCCCCATACTCACTCATGCAGAATCAAATATCTTTCATACAGACAAAATAGATGACCTTACCATTCCAGGCCTTCCCACTCATCCCAAGTCTAAACGAGCCCTTGTGTCTATGAGTGAGGCATAATTATCTTGATTAGTGAGAAGTACCACCTAATCTTCTAAGTTTTGTTTTAGTTATCACTTGATTAAGCCACCTCCGTAAGTTACCCAATTTACCTCTTCCGGGCTCTCGCCCCTACGGAAGCCACTCTTCTACTTGACAACATACATACCATCCAAACACCAAGGGTACAAAGTGCAACATACAAGATAACATGTCCACTCCTTTCTCAGGAGGCGACAAAAGATAAACCATCTCCAAACACTAGAGGTAACAACAATAACATAACCACTCCCAACAAGGAGGCACACATTACAAAATCCACTCCATTCACAGGAGGCACAAAACATTCTCGTTCGTGGAAACCGGTTAAACACTAACCAAGCACCATGCACTACCGAAGGGAATTAACAAATAGTCGACATCACAAGACGACAACCCCCAACCTCTAGGGTCCTTTGGATCACTTACAGATTAAAAGACACTTATTTAATCCAGTTCCCAAACAAGAGCACGAAGGGAATAATCACTGAAGGCACATGAAATAAACTACCTTTGGATATTCTAAATCCATTTCTAATGCTAACATTCAATACTTACTTGCCTTGAGAAAATTTGAATTAAATAACGTCTTTTCAAGAAAAGGAGAAATTAACTCTAATAATCTAATTTCACTACTTGCATGTAAAATTATGCTAAATTAACCAGTCAATTTCACACAGCAAAATACATTGCTTTAAAAATAATTATAGTTTCTTCAGTTTAAAATAGTCATTATTTCTCCTTGCAAATTGAATCATCTAAAAAAAATCAATTAATATTGCTTATTTAAACATAATACCTCCAACTCCAATAATTGTTTTATTAAAATATAATAAAATAAATCCATTAATTTGACTATAGCATATTGGTCCAAAATTTTCTCAATTCAAATTAAAACAATTAAGTTTAAATCATACCTTTATTTTACTCATCCACTTAATATATATTTATATAATAATATTTTAATATTATTTATATAAATAATATTAAATAAATAAATAAAATAAAATAAAATATATTATAATTTTTTTTTTTTTTTTGAAATAAAAAATAACCTTAACCTGCGCCTTAGGTCGTGCGTCGCTTTTAGGGTGGGCCGTGTTTTTTGTGAGGGCGGTTTACTGGCTGTGGGTTGACTGTGGCGGCGGCTTTAGGTTGGGCGCTGACTGTGTGAACAACCGACCCCATTGTTGGAGGCGCTGTCCACAGCGTCGCCAACAATGGCGGTGGTTGTTCGGACAGCGGCCACGACGGGGAGGTTAGGAGGACCACGCTGGGCGCGGCTCCCTTCCCATGCACCTCCCATTGGGGGGCGCGGTGGGGAGGTGAGCCCCTAGCGCTGCCTCCCACCATTTTTGTTCCTCTGTTTTTTTTTTTTTTTAAAAAAATTTAACTCTGAAACCTGCAGATTTTTAACAATCTGAAAAACGATTTCGACATATTTAAAAGGAGCATTTCAACAACTTGAACCCCCAACCAAATTATTCTAATAGTATATATAAATATTTAAACATGTATGCATATATATGTATGTATATACATAAATTCCCAAAATAAATTTGCAAACCTAATTAAGGAAATAAAATTGAAATAGCAATTTCCAGCCAAGAACACCAAGATTTTTCTTGAAGCAATGCATTTCAAAACATAGATTTTTGTAAACAATATATCTAAATCTATCAATTTTTTTTGAAATCAAAATCAATATGATGACATGAACCTAGTTTTAAAAAGTTTGAGAAGATCTAGATGATGCATGGATCCTTGCTTCGATTCCCTCTTCAGATCAGCCATTTTCACAACTTCAATCAAAACCCACAATATCCAACAATACTTCCTCCCTCCATTTCCCATTTTTTCCAAAAACTTCATAATCCCAAAATTGAGAAAGAAATTCAACCATAAGGATAAAACCCTAAAATTTCAACAACCACCCTCATAAATTTTAGAAAACAGAAAATGCAAAATATCTCAATTTCCTCCATTTTTGAATTCAAACTTTCAAATTGACTTTTAAATCATTTTTCAATTTCAACAAATATCAAATAATTTCCAAAATGAATTTGCTTAATTTCAAATTAATTAATTTAATTAATTCAATAAAATAAATCTAATCCAAGATTAAATTATTTTATTAGTTAAATTAAATTAATTTAATAACTCTAAATAAAATTTTCCACATTGAAACTAGATTAATTTAATCAACAACCTTTATATATATAAAGCCATTTAATTACCATTTAACTTGCAATTTTAAATAATCGAAGAGAGGGAATAATAATCAAAGCAACACAACCTGACAACACCTGATGACATACTAGGACTAGGGTGACGACCTGGCATGAAAAACCTAACTACTACCTCCCAACTGAATATCGTTGGGCATTGAACACGCTCCAACCTGTGAAACTAGGTGGAGTCGATCTCCTGTACCTGTCAACCTAAAAATCAAGTAAACAACAACATATAATATAAATAGCATAAAATACACACCGTAAAGAGGAAATCTTGGAATCGTAGGGCACTCACAAGCCAGTGATGCGATCCGTCCCCTTCACCAATACAATATTACTAACTGATGAATCTAACATCGTTAATATAATCAAAAGCATAAACATCATTAATTAAATTATCCACTATGCTAATCCAAAGCGTGACATAATGATAACATCAGGATCAAGTACCATCACAACAAAATATCACATTCACATCGCTTTACAAATAGTGATCAAACAACAACTGAGTACCAGCATAGAAAAAGGCCTAACCAAATAGAACATCGTTCGATCAAAAGAGAGAAACGAAGGGGTCCTACACATGGACGCAAGGGCTTGTATAGACTTGGGATGGGATGAGAAGGCCGAGAATGGCAAGATCATTATCTTGTCTCTATAAGAGATAACTGATTCCATATTGGTTTGCATGAGGGGTCGAGAGTCGTTAGAGTTTTCCATGAGATCTCGAGATTGGGGCTGGGGCCTATGAAGACTTACCAGGACATCCCATGTAGCATTATGATGAAAATTCTCCTAAGTTAGCAATATGTTTGTATCAGTGATGCAATTGATTTGTTAACTATGGAAGCATTTTAACCATTGTGTTAGTGTTGTATTTGTATTTGATTAATTGCATTTATGTTTTAACCCGTGTCTAGAGGTAGATGGTCTTGTCTAGGAATCCTTGTTACTATCTCCTAGCACGGGGGGTGGGCCTTCGGGTACCACTTGGTTGGGTGGAACATGCAACTTACTTCGTTGGGTTTCCTTCTTGTTCGTGTTGATGAGATTTCCAGTTGGAGAGCTTGTGGGATCTAGTTCATTTTATGCTTTATATTCATTTCAGTTGATTCTTGTAATTTATTACCCCTCATTTATAATCGAGGTGGAAGATTGTAATTTGTAATCACGCTTATTGGTTCTACCTCATTTGGGGAATGAGAGATGTAATCTTCTTGTCAAATTATTGGTATATGCAATCTTATTGTATCTCTTATTGATATGATGCAATTCATCATGAATGGAATGTATGTTTTTTCAATTTCTTAAGTAAATAAATGTTATGGATTCAATTATGTTGTATGTATGGATTTTAAAGTAATCTCAATCTCGTAATCTTAGAGGTTGTTGGCAATGGGTAGTGAACTTGCGAGTTAATTATACTTTAACAAAAAAAAAATTGTCCGTTTGATTAGTTAATTGCAACTTCCTCTAGGGTTACGTGGCGGGGTGTTACACATGGTATCAAAGCCCTAATTTAAACATTGGGTACTTCGGGATTATGATGAACCCATTAATCTTTTAGTTTTGTAGGTTTTAAGTTGTGTACCTTACCTAATACCTTGGTGTGTCTATGCAGGATTATGCCTCCCTGATGTAGAAGAGGTAGAGGGCGAGGACATGGCCATGTAGGTGGTCGCAATGGGAGTCAACACAACTCTCCTCCCTATGTTCCACTTATTCCAGATTAGGAGGAACATGAGGCATCATAAAATACCCCAGGGGGAAGTGATCGATAATAGAATCCTCTAGGGATCAAGGTTGCACATAGAGCACTTGAGGAGGCATTGCCACTCCTTGTTCAAAGGTAGGCCGGGGTTCAGGGTAATCCTGGTGAGAGGGAAGCTGCATCTTAGTCAAAGGTGCATATGAGAGATTTACTCAGGGTACGACCACCATTGCATGATGGAGCAGGCACTGGGTTAGAGGCTGAAACTTGGCTTATAGACCTTGATAGGTTCTTTTCTATGCACCCTTATAGCAACAATACCAAAGTGCGGTGCGCTATCATGCATCTGCAAGGGTTTGCATCCACATGGTAGAGCTTGGAGGAGAAAAAGATCCATATAGATATTAACTTTATGTCTTGAGAGATTTTTCTAGAGCAATTTAGAGCTTGTTTCCTATCGGAGTATTAGTGTCAGCATCAAGACGATGAGTTTCATGCCTTGTGTCAGTTAACCTTGATATTTGAGCAGTATGAGTGATGTTTCTATGAGCTCAAGTAGTTTGTAGGTATAGGAGATGATGAGGTGATGTCGGTTCACCACTTTGTCAGGGGCTTGAATGCTCATCTTAGTGGAGGTGTGACGATTTTCAAACCAAAAACCATGGAGACAACAGTGGAGAAAGCACATCTAGTAGAGGAGAATCTGTCCATGGCACTAGGAGGCCACATGGGTGTTCAGATCAGTAGCAATTCATTAGCAGGGTCTAGTGCTCAAGGAGGTCAGACTCAGGGAGGTGCACCTCTCAGGGCTCAACAAGGACCATCGTAGAGTGGTCAGTAGCAACAGGTTTCATAGGGGAAACATAAAGGTTTCCAGCAGAGGCAGGGGGATAGGAACTGGAGGTGTATGAAATGCTTCAGCTTTGAGCAACCAGCGCAGAGTTCTCAATCCACTTTCAGAGGTAGCGCACAATAGTCTAGCACACCACCTAGAGGCAGGGGCTATGGCAAAGGTACTAGATGTTTTGCATGTGGCCAGTAGGGTCATATAGCTGGAATGTATCCTAACAAGGGTACATCTGGATTTTCTCAAGGACCAGCGGCATCTGAGCCAGCAGTTGGGGATGTAGGTAGAGGGCATCGTTTTTTCACAGTGGTTGATAACCGCTAGGTAGAACATCAAGGTACCATTTTCGAGACATTCAGTATGTTGTTGGGTAACTTAGTTACCATTTTGTTTGATTCTAGAGTGTCAGACTCTTTCATATCTTCTTTTGTCATGATGCGATGTAGACTGGGGGCAGTAAGGCAAGTTGATAGGTGGGAGGTTGAGTTAGCCTCGGGTGCAAAAGTCGCATCAGAATCCCTTGTACCAGAGTGTAGATTGGAGGTTGGACCTCTCCATACTACAATGAACCTCCGAGATATTCCATTAGGTTCTTATGACATTGTCATAGGGATGGACTAGTTATAGACACATAGTGCAGTCATAGATTATCGACGTAAGTCGATTCGATGCATTGATGCATCTGGCAGAGGAGTAGAGATAGTGGGAGTTCAGAGGCCGATTTCCTTGAGAGTCATCTCAACTATGTAGTTGAGAAGGTGTGTGCATCAGGGTTGTCAATTATTCACTATTACAGTGGATGATTTATTTAGGAGATGGAGAAGATAAAGTCTCTCTCAATAGTCACCCCATTCTTCAAGAGTATTTTGATGTCTTTCCAGATGAGATTCTAGGGATGCCAGCTCAGAGAGACATAGACTTGAAGATAGATCTTGTACCTAGATTGGAACCCATTTCATGAGCTCCTTATAATATGACTACCTAGGAGCTAAAAGAGCTTCGCTTACAGCTTGAGGAGTTATTACAAAGGGTTTCATTCACCTTAGTGTTTCCCCATGGGGAGCACCAGTTATCTTCGTGAAGAAGAAGGACAGTTCACTTTGGTTATGTATTGATTACTGATAGTTGAAAAAAGTGACTATCAGGAATCGATATACGCTTCCTAGGATTGATGATCTATTCGATCAGATCAAGGGTGCCATGATCTTTTCAAAAATTGATCTTAAGCCAGGATATCATTAGCTTTGTATCTTCGACTCAGACATACATAAGACAACATTTCAAATGCGATATGTTCACTATGAGTTCACAGTAGTACCATTCGGTTTGACGAATGCACCCTCTTTGTTCATGAGTCTGATGAATAGGGTATTTCATATGTACTTACATAGATTTGTCCTTTTGTTCCTTGATGATATTTTGATATACTCTAGGATAGTGGAAGAGCATGAGGAACAATTGCGGTAGGTATTGCAATGCTTACGGGATAATAAAATTTATGCTAACCTATCAAAGTGTGAATTCTTCAAGATTGAGGTCCAGTACCTTAGTCATGTGATCTCAAGGGAAGGTATCTTAGTGGATCCTACAAAGATCCAACAATCTTAGATTGGCCCATGCCCATGAATGTGGCAAAGATACGTAGCTTTATGGGGCTAGCAGGTTATTACAGGTGTTTTGTGTAGGGCTTTTTGAGGATAGGATATCCTATCACCTCCCTTCAGAGGAAAGGGAAGAGGTTTGTGTGGTCAGAGCATTGAGAGGCAGCATTTCAGAATCTTAAGGAGAAGCTGACTAGTGCACCAATACTTGCGATACCTGATCCGACTAGGGACTTTGTAGTTTGTACAAATGCGTCCTTGGAGGGATTAGGAGAAATGTTGATACAAGAGGGTCGTGTTAGGGCATATGAGTCACGGAAGTTCAAGGATCATGAGCTAAACTACCCTACACATGATCTTGAGTTGGCGGCAATTGTTCATGCATTGACAAGATGGATACATTTCCTTCTTGGCCATAGGTTTGAGTTCCATAGTGATCATAGAAGCCTTCAGTATATTTTGACGCAGCCCAACCTTAATGCTAGGCAGAGGTGTTGGATGGAGTTTCTCTATGAATATGACTTCAAAGTGAAGTATATCTAGGGAAAGGAGAATGTCATAGTAGATGCACTCAGTAGATGGAGACATGAGATATCTAAGTTGACTCTTGTTGTAGATTTGCGGAGTCAGATTCTTTCTGCCCTTCTAGCGGATAGTTGGTATTAGGAGGTTAGGACAGAGATAGAGGCAGGCATACCTCTTGAGGGCAGGTGCGCAGTATATTCTCTAGATCCAGATGGGATATTGAGGCACATGGGACACATATACATTCCTTCATTAGGTGTTCTTCACACCTTGGTTATGACAAAGGCACACTGTGCACCTTATTCAGCCCATCCAAGGGTGAAGAAGATGCATGCAGATCTATGTTAGTTGTATTTTTGGCCAGGAATGAAGCAGGATATTGCGGATTATGTGTCAAAATGTCTAGAGTGTCAACGGGTGAATGTTGAACACCAGCATCCAACAGGGATTTTACAACCACATTTAGTACCAGAGTGGAAGTGGGATATAATCTCATTGGATTTCATTGTTGGTTTACCCAACTCTTCGAGATGACATGATGCGATTATGGTGACAGTTGATAGATTGATGAAGGTAGCATAGTTCTCACCTATGTGCTCTTCCTATAATACATTGTTTGTATCCATGTTCATAGGGGACATAGTGAGATTACATGGTATTCCACGTTAGATTATTTTTGACAGGGATCTAATGTTCACCTCTGCTCTTTGGAATTCATTACAACATGCGATGGAGACACGGTGGAACTTTAGTTCAACTTATCACCCAGAGACAAATGGATAGACTGAGAGGGTGAATCAGATCCTTGAAGATATGTTGCATATGTATGTGATAGACCAACAAATGCGATGGGAAGATTATCTCTATTTGGTAGAGTTCTCTTATAATAACGGTTCTCAGAGTTCTATCAGGATGCCTCCATTCCAGGCATTGTATGGGCGACCATGTCACACTCCCTTGAGTTGGGATCACCTAGAGCATAGATTAATTTTGGGTCCTAATATGTTGCAGGATATGGAGCAGCAGGTGGTTCAGATTAGAGAGCATTTGGTGGCAGCTCAGGATAGGTAGAAGAAGTATGTGAATGCGCATAGGGTGGATCGACAGTTTTTTGTTGGTGATAGAGTCTTCTTGCAAGTGCATCCATGAAAGATTCCAATCCGTTATGGGAAGGGCTCTAAGTTGGAACCTTTCTTTGTCAGACCCTTCGAGATACTCGAGAAGATTGGTTTGGTTGCTTATCATCTTGCTTTACCACCCAGTCTCTCGCGTATTCACGATGTATTTCATGTTTTTTTCTTCGACCGTACCATCCAGACATTTCTCATGTCCTTGATTGGAATAATTTATTGGTAGAGGATGGGCAACTAGCTTTGGAGCCCGTGGTCGTAATAGAGCGCATAACGCTTGCTCTTCAAGGGAGAGATATTGATTAGGTTAGGGTCTAGTGGGATCCTAGGGATGATACGTCATCCACTTGGGAAGATGTAGCTAGGATGAGGTAGCTCTATCCCTATTTTTCTGCAGGCTTCCAAGAGTAATCTTGACCCTGGGGGGGAGGATGTAGCACCCCTCCAATTTTCTCTTTTGATTGGATAGTGTTCTTCTTCATGATGTTTTTTTCTGTTAGTACTTTGACTATGGTACTTAGTTACTATTTGATCATGAACTATAAAGCGATGTGATGTTATATTTTGATGTGATGGTATATTTATGTTGATGTTATCATTATGGCATGCTTTAGATTAGCATAGAGGATATTTGAATTAATGTTGTTTTATGCCTTTGATTAGATTATTGATGTTAGATTCGTCAGTTTTGTAACACTGTATTGGTGAAGGGGACATAATTGCACCACACACTTGCAAGCGCCCTACGATTCTATGATTTCCTCCTCATAGTATGTTTTATTATGATATATATACATATTCGATATACTCTTGTTTTGCAGTTTTACAAGTACAGGACATCGACTCCACTTGGTTTCACAATTTTGAGCATGTCCATTGCCCAATGGTATTTGATTGGGAGATAGTAGCTAGGTTTTCCGTGTCAAGTCATCACCCTAGTCATAGTGTGTTGTTGGTTTTAAGTCGGGTTTGGTTACTTTAGTGTTATTCATTTCACCTTGATTTTATTTAATTGCAAGTTGAAAAAAAAGGTAAATATAATGGCATTAAGTATTTAAGTTGTTTATTAAATTAATCTGGTTATTATGTTAGAAGATATTATTTAATTAGTAAAATGATATAATCTTTGGATTATATTTATTTTATTAAATTTATTAAATTAATTGAATTTAGTTATTTTGAGAATTGATAGATATTTTAATTGAAAATTGAAAAAGGTTTTAATTTGCATTTTTTGAAAATTTGAATGCAAAAAAATGAAGTTTGAAGATATTTTTTGTTTTTGTTTTGGAAAAAATTATGTTGGTGGTTGAAAGAGATATTTTTCATGGAGTTAAGGCTTTAACCATGGAAGTTAAGAAAATGGAGAGAAGGAAGGAGGAAAAAGAAGGATTTTGGTTGTGGGTTTTTGGATTTTAATTGTGGAGAAGCTTTGTTGATTTGCTTGGAAGGAGTTGGAATCTGTGAAAGGATCATTGCACCATTTGGCATCTTCTCAAGCTTTTTATAACTAGGTTCATGTTATTTAAATTGATTTTGATTTTGGAAAAATTCATATATTTGATATGCTAGTTGAAAATAATTGTTTAAGAAACTTAGAAATGAATTAGGATGAAAAACCCATGGTAAATCTTGTACAAAATTTTGGAAACCATTTTATTCAAATGTTTTCTCAAAGAAAAAATGGAAATATGACTATAAATGATCATTTTTAAGAATTATTTGCTCAACTGGTTCTATAAATTTCTTAAATCTGAATATATATTTATGTATATATCTATTATGAACAATATATATATATATATATATACACACACATATATATATATATATATATATATATATATATATATATATATATATATATATATATATACACATACATATATATATTTCTATTTATAATTTTTAATTGGGATTATGTTGTTCAATAGAAAAGTGAAATAAAAAAAAATCGAAGTTTTTGGGGAGGCTGGGGGCTCACCCCACAACTGCCCCCATGGGAAGCACTAAGGGGGAGCTACGCCCAATGTGCCCCACATGGTCGCGCCCATAACAATGGGTTCGATTGTGTTTAAACACATCCACACCCATTGTTGGGGTGCAACTGTGTTTAAACATAGTCGGCTCCATACGTGGGGGGGTTGTGGGAGGGGGGTTCAGTTGTGTGTAAACACAACCACCCCAACACTAAAATCTGACGCGTGCCTCAAAAATCCACGCCCTAACTCTTTTCCAATTTGTTTTTGTTTTAAATATATATTTAACATTTAATATTATATTTTTATAATATTAAAATATTTAATATATATAAATAATAAAATATATATATTTAATATTTAATATTATATTTATATAATATTTAAATAATAAAAAATATATATATATATGTATATTAATGTATATATATATCTATGTGTGTATGAAAAAATATATATATATAATTATATATATTTAATTAAGGTTTTAAATAATGACACATTTTAAATGTAATTGGAGGAATTTAAAATAATATGTTAATGGTTGAATTATTGATTTTATTTTAAAATAATAGATGAATTAATTGATTTTAAAATGTGAAAAGAAGAAATAGTTATTTTTTAAAATAATATGTTATGAATAGAATAAGTAATTGTTTTATTTTATTATTATTTAAAAGAAATTAAGGAAACTGAATTTATAATTTAAATTCCCATCTTTTTCTGGAAAAGATATTAGTAAATTAGTTTTATTGAGGCAATAATTTATTGAATCTTATTAAGGGAAGTGGATTTAGGAAATCCAAAGGTAGATTTAATTCATGTTTAATTGCTCTTTTAAAGGTAAACTTCTTATGGCCTCATTTTGGGGGAGATTTTTTAGAAGCATTAATAAGTCTTCCAGATGGGATGTTTAAATCTTTGGGGTTGTTGTATTATAAAATTCAACCTTTGAATTGCCTTGGGTAGTGCGTATAGTTGTATCTAGGTAATTACCTGGTTATCATGAACGGGATTGTGTTGTCTTTATGTTTTAGATGGGGATTTAATATCCCTAGGTTGCACTACTTTACCCTTGGGATGTGGATTTGTTCCATGTGTTGTCTTAGAGGAGTGGCTTGCAATGAGGGTCAGCACACAAAGTGGTGCCAGGGTAACTTATTGTGAATTAGTTAATCTAGTGATAATATAAATAAACTTATAGGTAGTATCAAACACTTAATAAGAGTAATTGTGCCTTGCTCATGGATGCAAGGGCTTGTATAGACTTGGGACGGGATGAGAAGGCTTGGAATGGCAAGATCGTTATCTTGTCTCTACGAGAGATAACTTATTTTGCATTGGTTTGCATGAGGGGCTAGGAGTCGTTAGAGGTTTCCAGGAGATCCTGAGATGGGGGTCAGGGCCTAAGAAGACTTACCAAGATATCCCATGTAGCATTATGATGACACTTCTCCTAAGTCACCAGTATGTTTTTACCAGTGATGCAATTGATTTGTTAATTCTGGAAGCATTGTAACCATTGTGTTAGTGTTGTATTTGTATTTGATTAAGTGCAGTTATGTTTTAGCCTGTGTATAGAGGTAGATGGTCTTGTCTAGGAATCCTTATTACTATCTCCTAGCACGGGGGGTGAGCCTTTGGGTACCACTTGGTTGGGTGGAACGTGCACCTTACTCTGCTGGGTTTCCTTCTTATTCGTGTTGATGATATTTCTAGTTGGAGAGCTCGTGGGATCCAGTTCATTTCATGCTTTATATTAATTTTAGTTGATTCTTGTAATTTATTACCCATTTATAATCGAGGTGGAAGATTGTAATTTATAATCAAGCTTATTGGTTCTACCTCATTTGGGGAATGAGAGATGTAATCTTCTTGTCAAATTATTGGTATATGCAATCTTATTGTATCTCTTATTGATATGATGTAATTTATCATGAATGGAATGTATGTGTTCTTAATTTCTTAAGTAAATAAATGTTATGGATTCAATTATGTTGTATGAATGGGTTTTAAAGTAATCCCAGTCTCGTAACCTTAGAGGTTGTTGGCAATGGGTAGTGAACTTGCAAGTTAATTGTACTTTAACAAAAAAAATTATGCATTTTAGTAGTTAAATGCAACTTCCTCTAGGGTTACGTGGTGGGGTGTTACATGTGATCTTGGTGGCTCCTCTAGCTCCATTATCTCTTTTCCTTTCCTATCTTTCTCTTCCTCTTCATCACTGTCATCCCTTACCCTCTTGGAGATGGGATTGTCTTTTGGGGGTTGGTAGGTTGGTCTTTCTTCCAATTGGTCTGTAACTTGTTCCTATTTAGAAAAATCCAACCTCATATTGATTTTCTTTCTCCTTAGAATGTCCACGACTTCCCTAAAATATTTCATCAGAAAATCAATCTTCTTATGAAAAGGGTGAATTCCATCAATGGATCATATTTTGGATCCATCTTGTGTACAATAGCCAACAAATTATCATAGGCAACCCATTTTTATTTATTCATTTCTTGCCTACTCAAATAAAAATCATTCCTGATCAAGTCCTCAGGAAAATTGAACTCATGCACAAATTTTTCTCCCTTTATTCTTTGTCTGAACAAAGCGAAGAATCCCTTAGGGTCACACTGCCTCTTAGGACTGAAACTTAAATTGTACAAATCAAAGAATTTACCAAAAAATACCGAGCCTCCCTTTGTAACAACAAAATCATAGACTATTGTGTAATCTAGGAAGAGAGTCCCTTTTCCCTTTCTAGTGATATTGTCCTCATGAATGCAACCAAACTACCATATTACCTTAGCAAATCCAATCCTTGGTGGCACATTGTAAGGAAAGATATGTGGAGCATCCTGAAATCTATATACTCTCAAAATAGTGTTGACTAGATATGGGATGATATCACCCCAATTGTGGTAGATCCTCAAATCAAGCCTCCACTCCCTAGGCCTAAGAAAATCATGCAATTCTATAGGAACCCTGGGTAAATTCACCATCAACATTGCTCGTAGTCTTCATGCAAAATAGCTATCAAACTGTACATATTTGGCACTTTCTCTATTATATGAAAGGTCAACAGTCCAAACTTGTACTAGCAACCTTTCTTCATTGACAAATCTATTCAATTTCATTTTCTCAGAGAAGAAATCGACATTCTTGAGCAAAAAAATGCATGAGCATAAAATACCAGTAAAAGGGTGTGCTTGTGTTATTCTTTTATAGCTTCACTAACCCTTCATGTATTTTCTGAGCTAGGAAAGAAGCAAAATCATAAACTATAGAGAAATTTGGATGTTGTATCTGCACCCCCACGAACATGAATGCTATTGGCATCATAGTGTTAAGGCTAAATCCCAATATTTGGCATAGTGAATAGAAAGTAGCCAAGAACTATTTAGCAAAATTGTCTAGTCTGAAAGGCTCCTGATCAGTAGGGTTGATATGAAATCTTGAACCTCCTGCCCTGGCCAAATGAGGTGGGAGAATCTTAACTCTAAAAAGAGGTTTAATTGTCTGATATTCCTGCTTCATCTTTTCAAGCTCAACAGGGACTAAAAATTCATTCGGTTTAGAAAAATCAAAAACCTGTTGAATTTCCTCTTTTTTAATACTCAACATAACCCTTCCATCATTGTCCCTGACCACCTACGTGATAGGATCATATCGTGCAGCCACTACCTTGAGAAAATCCACATCAAGAAACACATTGGGAACCACCAGTTTTCCCATGTCATACATGCAACCGTTTGAGAATGGGTGGGGAAAATTCTTTGTCCAAACCCTTCATCGGTACCCTAGCATTAGCTACATTAAAGAAATTATACACTAACCCCTCCCCAAGGGTTTTTCCTCACACTAAGACCTATCCCTTTCTTCTATCATTTGTCCACAATGGAAATTAATCTAATAAATCTTCATATAGGTTCCTTTTCAAATAATCAATTTGGCCAGAATGGTGCTTTGATAGTGCCATCTTGGACAAATTAGGGTTTACTTAAATAATAGACCCTAAACAAACTAGGGCTTTTAAAAGGTGTGAAATTACAAAGAAGTAATTTGCAATCTCAGACAAAGTTTGACTTAATTACAACCCTAATACAACTTTCAACAATTTCCCAACAATCACACAACATCTTTGGTTCAGGCTAAAATTTCATAAGGAAATGCAGAGTTCAACTTACAGCTTTTTATCTGGTAGAAACCCTAATTCCTCACTACAACAGCTTGCGAATTCTTCCTCGGCTTTCAAAAATGCTATGTGAAATTCCTTGAATGCTTTTATGAAAATAAAATTGGGAAAAAATTCCTTTATTTGATCAAATCATGCAAGAATATGTCTCATCCACCATTAAATATCGCTCACGTGCTTCACCAATGACTCCAATCGCATTTGGCGTAGGTTTGAATGTTACCCATTGATCTTCACTTTGCTTGGATCATCTAACGGCTGCATTTTAATCAATCTGACATTTACTTCCACCGTAGCAGATGGCCCACCACCTCCTACATCGTCAAGGAAATCCACGTGTCTTCTTCCCCTTGGTATCACAATCACTAACGAGCTTGCAATTTCTAATCGTGTGATAATGGGCAACCGTAGATCTCGATCATCAATGATCCTACTTGTTCAGACGACTACCAACCCTGACCTTAAAAATTGAGCACCTTTTATGCTGGGATTAAATCATCTCCACCCATTTGAAACATGTGCATTTTATACTCACTTTAGTTACCCACCAATTAACGTATTAAAGTCGGCTTAATATATCAAAACAATCCCAAAGTTCCTTCGACTTCACCTATTGTGACAAGTGGCACCCGCCTGTGATATCATGATCAATCACTACCCTATGGTGGGGTCATCACGAGATGGTGGGGAGCGACTGAGATCAAATGGCCCCTCATCAACGGTCAAGGTAATCCTCCCTCTGCAAAATATAAAACATTAAATTAAAGGGGACACAAATAGGTCGACGGTAAACCATGACATGAAGTTGTTTTTAAAAGGGGCACGGGGTCACCCTAGACTTAGGAAGAATTAAAACCAACCATAAGAAAAGATAACGACGAATTAAAAAGGGACATGGCCTAGATGAGATGATGGGACTTAAGTTTTTTTAAAGTCCTCTCAAAAAGTAATGACCAAATATAACAAAGCTAGGGTATTTCATGAATACTTGGAAACAAAAATAAAACCCCAACCCTAGAATTTCTCAAACCCTTTTATAGAAAATCACCATGGAAAACCAGGAAAATAGGAAAGATCAGTAAAATTTGTAGGGCATATTTTTGAAGTTCCATTAGAAGGAAGAAGATGCAAATGATTTGCAAACCTAATTATGCAACCTAGAGTATGAAACTAAAAATTAGAAAAATGAATTGGGAAAGGATAGAGGGGCACTTGGACAATTGAAGATGATTGAAACAAGGTTTGAAATCCTAAAAATAGGAATTTAAAGAACACTGGGACTCATACACTAGTAGGGGCGATTTAGTCCCAATTTAGGGTTTCGAGACGAATCTAGAATCTAAAACTAGTAAACCAGGATCTACAGAAAATGCTTGAAATCTGGTATATTGGGACTCATATTACGCAAGTGGTGATTTAGTCCTAGTATCAGGACTGATCTAAAACTTGAATATCCTCTAATACTCTCTTCTAGCTTCTCTCCTATCAAATCTCTGAATCTGAAGCTCTGGATTTTGCTCTATAAGTGACTTTTTGTGATCTTGCAATGTAGATTACAATTTTGACAATTTTCTCCAATCTTTCTCTTCAATGGATCTTCAACCTAAGTCACCTAGATATGCAATCACACATTAAAGAGAGGGAATTTTTTTGTTTTTTTAGTAGATAGGGGTTTTCCTTGGTCAAACCCCATTTTGGTAATCAAACCTTGAAATGAAATGAAATAGAAAGAAGATTTGATGAATGGAAAAGTATGCTCTATTGCAACTCACCAAACCTTTGAAAAAAAGGTTTCAATATTGTATGTAATGGCTAGCATGAATGTAGATCATGACTCTTGATTTGAATTATTTCTTGAATCATAAGAACCTACATCAGAAATGTTAGCTCAAAAAGAAGCATGATGCATGATGAATTTGACATGATGCATGAATCTTGAATATAGCTCCAAAACACTTGATAATCGGCTCTTAAATTATCTTGAATGCTCTTGTAAAATCTTGTGTAGGTTCCTTTTATTTCTTATGAAGTTCTAGGATCTCTTGTGAACTTCCTAGATCTTGTCAGGAGAAAATATTGGAAATAACCTTGTATTTATAATTGTTTATGCCAAATTTCTTGAAATTACAACACTACAAATTGACACTTGATCTAGGAGAATAAAATCCCACCAAGAATTGAATTCAAAAATAGTTCCAAGCTAAGCAGAACTCAAATGCCAATAGGGTCATATGAGTCCCAATAGGCTTTAAGCTTGAGACACAAATTTCACGAAATGCTAAGTTCTTTGCCAAATTCAGGATCAGGCGTGGTGTATGAGTCCTAGATCACTAAATCTAGGCCATACAGACCAAAAACATTAAATTATGATTGGTTATTTGATATGCATCAGGATTATCCTGAGAAAGATGCATTAATAAGGCTTTTGGATGCAAAATAGGACCAAATAAGGCATAAAGAAGCCTAATTTTAGCAGGGAGGGCCCAAACAAGTGTGAAAATATAGAGGGATACATTTTGTACACTACAATTTGATATGTAATTATTATCATGAGGAATTTCATGCTAACATATTGGTACCATTAGAGTTGCAACCTCGGTAATCCTTTCTCTTGATGCATCCAATATTGATGAAAAACTACAACCCTCATTTTAGGATTAGGAGTATCAATTATTTTCATTAGAGTATTCTAATCTAGAGGAAAAATTGCAAATTTTCTTAACTATGCATTTTGTTAACTAGCTAAGAGGGAGTATTGGGCTCTTTTTCATTCTCTACTATTGCAATCTACCTAGTGGTCTTGGTTGATCTACCATTTTATCATATATTCCTTTGTTTTATATTTGATCACTTTCCTCTGGTTAGTTAGATGATACATTTATTTCCATATTTCTTGCTATTGATTTTATTTTCCATTCTATCGATTTCTCTACTTGAATTCTAGCATCCTTTTCTTCAACAATTGTATGCTCTTTATTTCTCTCATCTTGATCTTTAGGAACTTCTAGATATATTTCTTACATTTTTAATGAAATAAATGGCAAGTTGGAATACTCTTCTTTACTTTGTCCCTCAAGAATAGGTTTAGTTGGATTAACTTTTTGTCAAGCATTTTCTCTATTTCTTATTGTTCTTTATGTAGACTACCCCTCTCTTCTTCCTTTTCTCGATCTTTATCTTCCTCTATTTGGAGTGGGGGTTCTACTAGTATCTCTTGAGGAATAGGAGATTCCTATCTCCTAATGCTACTAACTTCTCCCCTTGCCAGCTCATCTCTTTCCAATTCTTCAACTATTTTGATTGTGTTTGATATAGATGGAGTTTAAATAAACATAGTTGGCTTAGGTGGGGATGAATTACTTGTTATAATAACTTGTTGTTTATCTTTTAATTATACCTTTTATATCTCTTGATCTTTTGTTGTCTCTTGAGAATTTTTAATTATGTTTAGAATGTTAGTTAAGGAATTATTAGTTATAGAAGATGTTGCTGCAATAGTTACCTTTGGAAGAAGAGAAGATTCAAAATTATTGGATCCTTATTCTAATGGCATGATGTACATTTCTCTTTGTCACTAATAAATCATCATAATCCGTGTTTCGTTTTTCCTCTCTATTCTTAAAATATTTAGCATATGTTAATTTACAACTCTAGACTATGATTCAACTCCTAAATACCGTCATTTAACTAAATAGGAGTTTCATCTATAATAACTTACATTAAATGATTAATATTAAATTGATCTTTATCAACCCAATTTGGGCTTGGGATAGGCTCATTGAAAATTTTGTTCATTCTCATAACTGATTTATACAATTTTTTCATCATCCTTTACCTCATTAGGAATTGGGTTTGTTCATAAGGTTTTCATTTGTTTCAGCACGAATCTATGGTATAATTTTTTAATTGCTTCATGGTCATCTAAGCCATCTATCTATTACAATGTGATAATATTATACAGTGGAAAAATATGGTAGGTGGAGATATTACAAATTGTTGGAAATAGGATGCCATTTAATTGCAATCCTAAACATTATTTATTTCGTGTATCTCCTAAGTCCTTGGAGTGTGTTAAAAAACACTAAGATTAGGAAAAGAATAATATTTGATGAAATAATCATGTTAATTGACATTTGTAATTAATTATAAATGTTAGGAGCATGTGACAGCATCCATTTTGAGTTCCTAAATAATAGGGGCACATGGGGCACCCACATGGTAGGTAACACTCACCTTGAGTTTAGTTAACTATTCGAAGTAAGAGATAACACTTTTGAATTCACGTAAATATCCTAGGAGTTAGGGTTTTATGTTTGCATGCATGAAGTTCATTTCAGTTCAGTTCAGTTCAATTTAGTTCAATTCAGTTCAATTATGGTTTAGTTATCTTCAGTTAGTTTTAGTTGAATGCTAGTTGACTTTAGTTAACTTGGAATGCATGACTAATGACTTGAGTTGCACCAAATTTAACAGGGACTACCTTCAGTTAATAGGGTATAACCATTCTTGCATGAATGTGTTGAGAAATGTTTCAATTAACAAGAAAAAACTTGGCTTCTTGGAATTAACTCCTTTGCATGTTGAGATATTTTAAAAGGCTGAGTTAAGTGGGCCCTCTTTTGGGCACCTACTTTGAGGATGAAGCCTTGAATATATTTATAGAATAAAGGTTGAGTCGGTACTTCAATTTGGGATGCCCAAATGCATGAAGATGAGGATTTTACATTTTTCTTCATGACATAACTTTACTTGCAAGAGATAGGTGTACCTTTTAGGGATAGGGTTTGAGAATTGTAATTGTACCTCAATTGGAGTTTAAAAAGTTGATAAAAGCCTATTTATCTCAAGAAAGTTGAAGAGAGTTATTATCAATTTTATTGTGGGTTGTGAAGAAGTTTTGGTGATGGCAAAAGAGGCATTCTCAAGCAAGAATTGGAGCTATTGTAATCTACTTCAGAGATTGAATAATAGATTAATTCTTGGTGGAGATTTTTCTCGAAGGGGTTTCTCCATGGTATATTCTTGTGTAATATTTCTAATATCATGTCTACTTCTTCTATCAACATCTGTTTACATTCTACAAACAATAAAATGGATTAATAAGATAATCAACCACAAAGAATTTGTAACAAAGGAAAAACATATTTAGATCAGCAATATTAAAGTTTTACAAAGTATTAAGCTAAGAAAACTCCTCAATTTTCAACATTTGGTATCAGAGCTGAGGTTAGGTAGAGTATTGGGATGCATTTCTCTTAACTATTGAAGGATTTATTGGCTTAGTAGGAGTTTTTATTATTTTGGTTATTTGCTGATTTTGGAAATAAGTTTTGTTACAATGAATTCTCGTTTAGATATTGAAAGGTTCAATGGATCTAACTATGAAATGTGGAAATTAAAAATGGAAGATTTTATTGAAGAAAGATATCAGTGGTTAGTTGTTAATAATTAGATAAAGACACCTACAACTATTTTAGATGAGGATTGGGCTAAGTTAGATAAGAATTCAAGAGGAACAATTAGATTATGTCTTGTTGATGCTATTCTCTTGAATGTTTCAGAATAAAATACTGGATATAAATTGTAGAAGAGAATAGGGGATATTTATCAAACTAAAAGTCTCACCAATAAGTTGTATCTGAAAAAGGAAGTTGTATTCATTAAAAGTGAAAGATGGTGATTCTGTAGCACAACATTTAAATGATTTTAATTTGATTCTTAGTCAGTTAGCATCTTTAGATGTAAAGATAGAAGATGAGGATAAATGCATTTTATTACTTTGCTCTTTACGAGATTCTTGGGAAAATCTAATTGTTGGAATTAGTGGTAATGGTGCAAATCCAAAGATGGACAATATCATTCCTACTCTCCTATCAAAAGAGATGAGGAGGAAGTCTAAAACTGGCTCCCAAGATGCCTTGTTTGTAAGAGGTAGGCCTAAAGAGAAGGAATCTAAGGAAGACAAGAAAAGAAATGGTAAGTCCAAAGGACAGTCAAAAACCCCATAGTAATAGTAAGGTAAAGTGCTAGAATTGTGGAAAACCTGGACATATTAAAAAGGATTGTAAGAGAAAGAAAAAGGGTTCTAATGCTTCTATAGACAAATCCACCGATGATAGTAATGATGCATTAGTCATTTCTTCTAATACTATTGTTGATAAATCTTGGCTTATTGATTTAGGCTGCTCCTATCATATGACTCCTAGAAAGGAGTGGTTCACTAATTATACTGCATATGATGGAGGGGATGTCTTCTTTCGAGACAACAACACAACAAAGGTTGTTGGCAAAGGAGAGGTAAAATTGTGTTTCAATGATGGTAGGGTTAAGACCCTTAATGATGTTTTACATATTCCAGGACTTGATAGAAATGTTCTTTATGTCTCTAAGTTCAATGATTCTAAAATGCATGTGACATTTGACAAAGGTGGTTTCAGATTGGTGAAAGGGAATATGGTGGTTGCTAAAGTATCTCAGATTGGGACTTTGTTTAAGTTGAATACCTCCAATGTAAATATTTTATCCAATCTAATTGAACCTAAAAATAAATGTATGCTATGGTGATGCAAAGAAATGGATTCACAACTCAACATTCCATTCAATTGACAACTTTCATAAAATTATTCATCTCAAACAATGATTAAGTGCATTCTAGACCACATTGAAAACATTCTCATGGCAACCCACAGTTCAATGCACTGAACTACAATTTATAACTTCCACAAAACAAATCATAAATCCAATCAATTCAGTGAGATTGAAGATAAAATAATTACAGATTTTCTTGCAAATTTTCATGAAGATCCAATGGTGGAAAATAAAGTTATTGCATTTTTCCCAAAACTGCAAACCCTAGATAGGGTTCAAACCTGCCCTCACAAAAATGATCATAACTTGTTCAAATCTTAATGAAATTTGATGAGACTTCAAGAAAATGAAAGTAGATTCATGTAGAAAAAAAATTAAATTGGTTTCAGATCCAAAATATAGACTTTACAATCCGTACCATCACATTTTTCAGACTATAAATTCTGCAGAATATTGTTAGAATAGGTAGTCTCACCAAAATAGTCATATCTCCCACAAAACTCAATAAAATTTAATGAGACAAAAATAATTGGAAACTAGAAACAAATATATTTCCATCCATATATAATAATCCATTATTTGAGTCCATATAATTCTGTACAATGCACAACTTCATCCTGAAAACAATGTAAAAATCAGAAAATGTACACAAAACTTGAGGTTGCCATTCATCAAACTTCAGAAATAATGTCTCCAACCCCCCAATTCGAGTTTTGGAGGGTGTAATTATACATTTCCAACCAAAAAAATATATTTTAAACCACCTTTTAATTATTTTGTTGAAAAAACACCTTAGTGACACTTTTGACAAGTTGTTTGACAACTTTCTTGAGCAACTTTTACAATTTTTACAATATGGAACAACTTTAAACATTATTTGAAAAATGACTTCAAATATAACTTCCTAAGACTCAAAAACCTATAAAATGGTTTGATAAACCTTATTATAATACCCAATACACAAAATAGAGAAACTATTTACAAATGGCCTCATGGAGGCTTGAAAGCAACTTGGTGCTCCTGCACCATATGGCACCATAGATTGGATCATATAGGTGAAAAGGTCTTAGGACCATTCTTAATAAAAATTTGGTTAAAGGTATTCCTAATTATAATATTGGAAAAAATGACTTTTGTGAGCACTGTGTGTTTGGAAAGCAATCTAGATCTAAATTTCCTAGTAGTACAAATAAAGCTAAAAGATTATTAGAGATTATTCACTCACATGTAATGGGCCCTGTGGATATTGAATCTATTTGAAAATATAGATACTATGTCACATTTATTGATGTTGTCTCAAGATACACTTGGATATATTTTATGCATAGAAAATATGATGTGTTTAATAAGTCTAAGGAATTTAAGGCTTTGGTTGAGAAACAATCAAATCATAAGATAAAAGTGTTGAGATCAGATAATGGTGGTGAGTATTGTTCTAAGGAATTTGATGACTATTGTAAGCATGCATGAATAGTGAGACAGAAAACTACTCCATATACACCTCAACAAAATGGAGCAACAAAAAGGATGAACTAAACCTTAATGAAAAGAGCTAAGAGTATGTTAAGTAGTGCTAAGCTAGATTGGTCCCTATGGGCTCAGGCGGTATGTACTTGTTATTTAATAAATAGATCCCCTAGCTCATCTATGGAAGATAAGACTCCTTATGAAATGTGGTTAGGAAAGAAGCCTAGTGTTGCACATTTAAGGATCTTTGGTTGTGAGGCTTTTGTTCACGTGCCTCAAGAAAAGTGATCTAAATTAGATCCTAAAGTACAAAAATGCATATTCATAGGTTATGGTGAAAATTTAAAAGGTTGCAAGCATTGGAATCCACTAACACGAAAAGTTTCTTTATCTAGAGATGTGATTTTCAGGGAATTTAGAGCTTATTCGAGAGAAGAACAACCAAAGGAGAAGGATAATTCTCAAACAACTCATTTTGATATTAATAATAAGAAGCAACAAGATGCAGATGTTGAAGAACAATTGGATGGATTGGAAGAGGAGATTTTGGAGAGTTCTTCTAAAATAGATGCTCAAGATGAGCATATTGAGGAACAAATAGAGACCCCTTTGAGAAGATCCACAAGACAATGAAATCTCATTGATAGGTATAGCCCACCTAATTTCCATTGTAGTTTTTATTTAATGAGTACTAATGATGAACCTAGTTCTTATAGGGAAGCTTTGTCTTTAGACGAACACAAGCTTTGGTCACAAGCTATACATGAGGAAATGAAATCCTTAGAAACTTGTGACACATGGGATCTTGAGAGTTTTCCTAAAGGTAGAAAGGCCATTGGTTGTAAATGGATCTTTAAAAAGAAGATTGGAGCATATGGTAATCTCGAAAGTTACAAGGCTAGATTAGTAGCCAAGGGCGACTCCCAGAGAGAGGGAGTTGACTTTAATGAAATCTTCTCTCCCATTGCTAAACTTATTTCTATTAGATTCTTTTTGTCAATTGTTGCTACTTATGATTTTGAAATTGAGCAAATGGATGTGAAAACTCTGTTTTTGCATGGGAATCCTGATGAGGAGATTTATATGAGGCAACCTAATGGTTTTGTTGTAAAACGAAAAGAAGAATTAGTTTGCGAGTTAAAGAGATATTTATATGGATTGAAAAAGTCACCCAGAATGTGGTACCAAAATTTTGATGCTTTCGCATTGAAAATTGGTTATGTTAGGAGTGACGAAGATCATTGTGTTTACATAAAAGTAATTGATGATCAAATTTTAAATATTATATTGTATGTTGATGAGATGTTTTTTATTGGTAACAACAAGGTAATGATCAAAGAATTGAAATCACAACTCTCAAGCACATTTGAGATGAAAGATCTAGGGGCTGCAAACTATATCCTTGGTATGGAGATCAATAGAGATAAAGGTAACATAAAGCTTTGCTTAAGTTAAAGCAATTATGTTGATACTATTTGGAAAAGGTTTAACATGCAGGACAATAAACTAGTTAATATTCCTTTACCAGTTGGCACAAAGTTAAGTTTAGACATGAGTTCTAAATATGATTTTGATTATGAGGAAATGTCTAAAATTTCGTATGCTAGTGCAATTGGTAGTTTAATTTATGCAATGGTTTGTAAGAGACTAGATATACCCAAGCAATGGGAGTTCTTAGTAGGTTTATGTCTAACCTTGGTAAAGAACATTGAAATTATGTTAAGAGGGTGTTTAGATATTTGTGAGGGACTTCTAATTACTGTTTAGTTTATCATGGTTCTAATGACATTGATATTATGCATAGATCATTGGACATACAGGGTTTTGTTGATTTAGATTGGGAAGGAGATCTTGACGGTTGGAGGTCGACAAGTGGTTATGTGTACACTTTGTTTGGAGCTGTGGTTAGTTGGATGAGTAAGAGGTAGCCCATAGATGCTTTGTCCACCATAGAAGTAGAGTACATGGCTGCTACACATGCCTCTAACGAGGTAGTTTGGTTATAGAGACTTGGGAAAGTTATTGGTTTTAATTGAAAGAAAGTTAGGCTTGAATGTGATAGTCAAAATGCTATTTTTTAGCCAAAAAACCTATGTATCATGCTCATAATAAACATGTAGATGTTTAGTATCACTTTGTACGAGAAATGGTTGAAAGTGGAAAAGTATTAATTGGAAAAGTTGACACTTTGATTAATGCTACAGATTATCTTACAAAGCCAGTTCCTACAGACAAGTTCTCATGGTGTAGGAAGGCCATTAGCCTTGAGCCTTGTACTTGATTTAAAATTATTATTCCTTGTTTAGATTAATTGCAATGTATAATGTCAAGTGGGAGAATGTTGGAAATAGGATGCCATTTAATTGCAATCCTAAACATTATTTATCTCATGTATCTCCTAAGTCCTTGGAATGTGTTCAACAACATTAGGATTAGGAAGAGAATAATATTTGATGAAATAATCATGTTAATTTACATTTGTAATTAATTATAAATGTTACGAGCATGTGTGGGCATCCATTTTGAGTTCTTAAACAATAAGGGCACATGGGGCGCCCACATGGTAGGTGACACTCACCTTGAGTTCAGTTAACTATTCAGAGTAAGAGATAACACTTTTGAATGCATGTAAAGATCCTAGGGGTTAGGGTTTGATGTTTTCATGTGTGAAGTTTAGTTCAGTTCAGTTTAGATCAGTTCAGTTTAGATTAGTTCAGAATCAGTTTTGTTTAGTTTAGTTCAGTTCAGTTATCTTCAATTAGTTTTAGTTGAATGCTAGTTGACTTCAGTTAACTTGGAATGCATGGCTAATGACTTGAGCTGCATGAAATATAATAGGGACTACCTTTAGTTAATAGGGGATGACCATTCTTGCATGAATGGTGTTGAGAAATGTTTCGGTTAACAAGAAATGACTTGGACCTAACTTGGGCAAGCAAGTTGGCTTCTTGGAATTAACTCCTTTGCATGTTGAGATATTTCAAAAGGCTAATTTAAGTGGGCACTCTTTTGGGTGCCTACTTTGAGGATGAAGCTTTGAAGATATTTACAGAATAAATGTTGAGTTGGCACTTCAGTTTGGGACACCCAAATGCATGAAGATGAGGATTTGGCATTGTTCTTCACAACATAACTTTACTTGCAAGAGATAGGCATACCTTTTAGGGATAGGTCTTGAGCATTGTAATTGTAACTCAATTGGAGTTTACAAAGTTGATCAAAGTCTATTTATCTCAAGCAAGTTGAAGAGAGTTATTATCAGTTTTATTGCAAATTGTGAAGAAATTTTGGTGAAGGAAAAAGTGGCATTCTCAAGCAAGAATTGGAGCTATTGTAATCTATTTCAAAGATTGAATAATAGATTAATTCTTGGTGGATTTTTTTCTCGAAAGGGTTTCTCCATGGTATATGCTTGTGTAATCTTTCTAATATCATGTCTAATTATTCTATCAACTTATGTCTACATTCTACAAATAGTAAAATGGATTAATTAGATAATCACCCACAAAGAATCTGTAACAAAGGAAAAACATATTTGGATCAGAAATATTAAAGTTTTACAAAGTATTACTTGCTAAGAAAACTCCTCAATTTTCAACACAAATATATGGTGGAATTTTGTATGACAATTTGTATGAAACTTGTCATAAAATGGTTGGACTTGAATCTTTACCTATGGATATTTATACATCATATAAAATAAATCATTTTTCTATTATGTTATCATAAAAGTGAGGATAGACAATGTCAAACAATATTTATTTTGTTAGATATTCCTTCTTAACTTTTGTTTTTTTGTCGAAATATAATACCTTGGATAAAGAATCTAATAAAGCAAGGTTTGACACTATTAGCCATCTTGGAACAATATTCCTCTTTTTCTTTAATATAGTAGAACATGTGTCAATTAAATGGTAATTAAATTACTTGATAATACAAGTAATATTAGGTTTAATTAGACTTTTAGGTCATTATAAGGCTATAAATAAGCCAATCTCATATAAATATGGGCATCAAGTAGTTTTAGCATCAATAGATTGTGTAGTTTGGGAATAGGTTAGTAGCATAAGATTTTAGAGAGTCTACAAGAACTAGTATTCTATTCTCATGCCATAGAGCGATCTTGAGAGTCATAAAAGTGATTTGCATATGTAATAGCAAAAATATCTATATTTTTTAATTTTTTCTAATAAATATCTAAATTCATATCAATTTGGCCATTAGCCTCCGCTACTCTTTTTTTACATCTTCAGTCTAGCTACATGACCCATGGATGTTATTGGTATCACAACCTTTGTTTCTATTTATTATATTGGTGAAGAAATCTTTGAATTTTTTTTTTTCATAGTAAGAGAGTTAGACCTTTATTAATTATAACTTTAGGAATTTTTGAAGAAGTCTATGTTTTGCTAGGAGTCTTTATTAAGGTTTGGTTGATATAATTTATTATTTTCATTAGTTATTCGATATTTTTTTGTTTTGTTGTGTGGGGTTATATCCCTTGATGATCTCTTACTCCTTTGAAGGAATTCATTCCTTGGTCTCATTACACATCTATAGACTAAAATGGTAGAAATCCAAAAGGCTAAAGCTACAAATGATGAAGTTGAAATGACCAATGTAGCTTTTGTTCAAGGATTTTTTGAGGTTTTGCACATAGACCATACTAAGAATGAAATTGTTAGAAAAGTGGTATAAGAAATTTAAGTCAGAAATAAATAAATTGTAGCTGCAATCTCTACACATTAACCTCCATTAAAAAAAAAAACCAAAATTGTTTATAAGAAGTTCGTTTTAAAGCTTAGCCTCTTAAAGAATATAATTTCCCATTCTAATTTAAACAATTTCTTAAGAAAATATTAAAGGTTGTAGAATTGACTTTAGAATATAGTCCTACCAAATATTCAAAACAAAAGTTCTACCTATCTTCCCAAAACCTAAAATTGATTATATCAAAATTCATAAAGAAGTAAACTTTGTACATTTTGGTTCCATTCTAGTTTATAATAGATATTGTGTTCCCAAGAATATTGAACATTTTTCCTAAGTTCTACTATGTGATCGAAGGAAAATCCAATATGAACATGCTTGACAATTGTCTTCCCTATCAAGAAAAAATGGAAATGTAGTTTATTTTGAGCTATACCCAAACATTATTGTATATGCCCAAGATAAAGCATGTGATGAGGTCAAATATGGTTCTTTAAATTGTTGGGGTTTATTGTATTTTTTATATAGGTTAGAAATATTTAGGAAATTTAAGTATGCCAATTTCCAAATACAAGTCATATAATTTAGTGTGACAAATATAAATCACCCAATCATACTAAAAATCATTTCTTATATAGGAATACTAAATGGAGTTGTCTACCCACAAAAATTCCATATTAATACTATAGAAATTCCACCACCTTGTAAACTTTATTGGATGAAAAAATTAGGCCCCAAGCTACTAGAGGAAAAATATCCAATGCACAAAGTTACAAAAAATTCTATCTATGTGTTTCCTAGGAGTCTATCAAAATCATACTCTAGACTTGCTTCTTCAAAAGCTAGTTTTATATCTAAAAGATCATCTTTGAGAAGGATTGAATAATTTGAAGGAATTATAACTACTATAAAGGCCAAATGATTTATATAATTTGGATATGAACCAATAAATCAAGGAAAAGCAAGTATTACAATAAACTTTCCTTTTAGAAATATGAGCATGCCTCTACCTAGAGAAGATACTCTTGAAATATTTAAATAAAATGATATTTAATTTTATATAGGAGGAAGATGGCCACCTTTTAGAGGAATCCATAGATCAAATAATGGAGAAATTAGCCATTTTTAGTAATCTTTTCAACCAAAAAATCCATACTTGACAAGGATACATATTTACAAGTCACTTATAAGACAATTTTGATTATCTATGTAAGAATTTCCTACACATAAGACATGTTGTAGACATAATTTTTTTAAAGTGTGATAAGAATATCTAGTTTAGTACTAAAAATAGTACTTATGCACAACAAATTAAGAAAGATTTTTTTGAAAAAAAAAAAATTCTAAACAATCCTTAAATAATCTCCATTGCATAGGGGATAATATATAAAAAATTGACCAAATGATTGATAAGATAGATCATAAGTTAAAGGAGTTAGATGAAAGCATAGATTGGATTGAGATGAAAGAAAATAAAAACCAGGAAAAGAAAAGGGAAAACATAGTATTTCCTTCTTCAACATCATTGGATATATTTTCTAAAATTAGGAAGCAATAATTTTCCCATAAAGAAGATATTAAAAAGAGTGATGAAGATCATCCTATCACAATGATGATGGGTTCAAGTATCCTTGTTAGTCCCTGGTATCTAAAAATTGATCATGATTTGAATCCTATAGAAACAACTATAGCATGGTTAAGCACCTTTGGTATAATCCAAGCTATAACTCAAATACTTAGAGATGCAATTGCTATACTTGCTTCCCAATACCTATGGGGAATCACTACAAAATGGTGGTGGAAAAAGGATCTTAATGAAAAGAAAGAATTGGTATATTTCTATCCATATTTTGTCCATTCCCTCACATAATTTCTTATTCAAGAATTTTGTCCTCCTTATATTAGAAAATTTGAGAACAATGTTCAACCCATGTATAATACGAAGTTATGTGATTTAAAAGACTTCAAGGAATGTTCCATCCAAATTAGAGAACTTGCATACAAAATAGATTATTTTGACAATATTTTGATCAAAATAAAATATTTAGAAGGTCTCCCAAATGGAATATATGATAAAGTCAAGCAATATTTAGAAGCAAAAGCAGTTACTATTGTTAATGATTATATGAAAGATTTGGTTGAATTGGCTAGAGAACAATATATTCAATTATTAATGATTTCAACTACCACAAAAAATTAAGTAAGAACCAAGCACAATGCCTTGATCCTAAATTCTCTGAAACACACACATATGGCTGCAATCCATTCACCAAGTCTAGCCATAAATATCAGAAACACAAGTACAAATCCCATAAGATTTCATTTTCTCACAACTCTTTTCTTAAACTCCATAGTTATGCCCCCAAAATAAATATATTTCCAAGTTTCATACCCCAAGACCACAATCCAAAAACATTATTTTTTACTTATATAATAAACTTGGGCATATTGCCCCAAATTGCTCGATTGTAGAAACAACATAATAAAAGAAGTCTATACTACAAATAAAGCAACATGGTAGGATGTAATTAGTGAATATGAAGGTACTTTCATGAAAGATGAAAATTATGATCCAATATTAGAATAAATTGAATACTTTATAGGTGAATATGTAGATAAAATAGATGAATTAATTGATGACCTTGAAGAAGATATACCAACTAAAATGATTCATAGAGCATGAAAAGATAGAGGAAGAATAAGAGGGTGATATCTATCTAAAAGAGGAATATGTAGATTCCAATCTCTATTTTCTTACATAAACTCTAATCCTCATCTTTCTCTATACATACCTCAATTTAATATACCATAACCAAGACCATAAATTCCTATATAATTGAAAGAAACTATAATAGCTGAAGAATGGACAAGGGATAAGCTATCAAGAAAGGCCGAAGAATTAGAAGATACATTAAAACCTTTTACACAAGAGGTAAAAATAGGGAAAATATATTGAACTAGAACTAGATGAAGAAGACATTTTTAGTTCTTTTGATAAGTATACAACAATAAACCTACCATTGTCCCTAATTTTGAAAAATTAAACCCAAAAGAAGCTCTTGAAGAAAGAGGAAACTAATTCTATCAAAGGAACCTAGAAAAGGGGTCAATCCAAGAAAATCATAGGATCATATAGATAGAAGAAGAATAAATATTTCTTACAAAAGAACAAGTTCTTGATCCTATAAAATTTAGGTTAGTGTTGTCTAGTCTTTCATCACTTGTACTTGAACCAGAGTGAAAATACATTGCAACATGAATTCATGGAAGGAATGCATAATTTATCTTGTAGAAGTTAAGAGTAAAATATATGATGCACAAGTTGACACTGGAACATACCTTTCATTCTACAAATTTCCTATACTAAAAAATAGGGAACAATTGCAAGAAAATAGGAAATATAAAAGAAAACTTGTGCAAGGAGGGATGCTTACCCATGATAACTATAAACATCAAGAAACCATAAGAATAGAAGGAAATAAATTCAAATGTGATTTATTTGAACTTAATAAAATTCTTTTGGGTATTCTTGAATAGTATGCAATTTCATAGATGCTTACTCTCTATATAAAAGCAAAAATAAAAATGTGTTGTTTAAATTAAATGGAGAAAGGATAAAAGTTCTTAGACTAATATATACATCTAATAAATTTCCTTCTACAATGATTGTACAATCAAATAATGAACTCCAATTTTTTGAGCTTAAGCAACAAGTGGAACAAGTATGTTTAGAAGACCCCTAAAATTTTAGGAACAAAAAGATGTTTGCTACGGAAATCATACTACAAAAGGATAAGAAAATCAAAGTAGGAATTTATTTTCCTATTCTTACTAAAAATCATCTAGATATGGAAAAAGGAAATTAGGAAAATTGAAGAGGGAAGGTTTATTATGTAATCCAAATCTCCATATTTATATTATGCTTTCATGGTTAACAAACACTCCAAATAGAAAAATGGAAAGAAAAGAATGGTGATAAATTATAGGCCATCAAATGCAATAAAAAAGTTGTTTCCTTATCACATTATTGATAAATCTTATTTATTATAAAAGGTTTGTAATTATTGATAATTTTCTCAGTTTGATTGTAAATCATTTTTCTATCAAATCAAGTTGAAAGAAGAAGACCAATAAAAGACTACTTTTCATTGTCCATTTGGCAACATTGAATAGACAATAATGCCTTTTGGTTTAATATATTCTCCTACATATTTTAAAGAGCACATAGACACAATTTTCAAAGGAACTTCATAATTCTTATGTATTTATATTGATGATACTCTTGTTTTCAATCAAAATCTAGAGGACCATTATAGTCATATTAATTTTTTTTATTTTAATACAAAATATGTTGGCATTGTATTATCTATAAATAGAATTTAGTGGTGTATTAATAGTTACATGTTTTTAGGAATGATAGTTAACAATGGGATCCTTGAAGCTTGACCATATATCAAGGATAAATTTTAGAATTTAATTGCCCATTTGATAAAAAAAAATTATACGCTTTCTTGGGCATGTTGAACTATGTCAATAATTTCTACCTAGGATCAAGATATGATCAAGAACCATTGCAACAAATCCTAAAGAAGAATAAATTTACTTGGACTAAAGAACACTCTACTATCATTAGTAATATCAAAGAAAAGATAAGTAAACTTCTACTTTTTCATGTGCCTACTACTATAGAGTATATTTTATACATTGATGCTTATGATTATGAATGCGGAGGTTGTTGAGAAATGGTACCTCAATTACCAGATTGGACCTCTTTCAGGAAAGGACTTGGCAAAAAATGACTTGCTTCTACCCTTAACCGCTTTACCATGGTGGTTTGGTTTTGCCTTGGCGGTACCACAATGGTGAACTGGCAGTTATCGCTTCACCACGGGTGATGATTCTGATCACCACAGTGGCTGCGGTGAGGTTGCCTATGTTCTATCTAGTGGTTACCATCACACCACAAGTGGTGAGTCCACTCACCGCAATGGCAGAGGTGAGGTTGTTTGTGTTCTATCTGGCGGTTGCTGTCACACCGCAAGCGATGAGTTTTCTCACCACGGTGGCTGCGATGAGACCATTGGCGGTTTGCCAGGTGCTCATCGCCCTACCTTGGGGTGGCCTGGTGGCCCCCATAGTAGTGCGGTGTGATCACCTGCAACCTTCCTAATGGTTACCATTGCACCACAGTAAGGCTGGATAGGCTCGACGGCGGCGCAAGGCGGACAGAGACAAAGCTCAGGCAAGTTCACCACCACACTGCGAGGTGACTTTGTGAGCTCAATAGTAGTGCAAGTAAAGTCGGGGAGAGCTCGGATGAGCTCACCACTATACCATGGTAGGTAGAAGTCAGCTCCATGGTAGTGCGAGGAAGTCTGGATGAGCTCAGGCGAGTTCACCGCTATACTGCGATAGGTGAAGACGAGCTCGACGGTGGCGCAGTAGGAGCTTGGATGGACTCGAAGCTTGGTCAACCAAGCTTGACCGAGATGGACCAAATGTTAGATTGATCAGTGAATGTTAGAAGGACACATGGCCCAGTGCCAGGATGTTGATTGGCTAAAAGCCAAAATAGTTAATGGCAGTTATTGCAGGTCAAGTTTCAGTTGGAGACAAGACCTGATTTAGGCAGGGACTTGAATGCCTGGGTGACCTGATGCAAGAAGATCTATCAATGAAGATCAGATAGCGTGATTGGATGATCGGTGCATGAATTTGAAGTCTGTGATTGGGTTGTGCTAGAGAATAAAAATGTAAGACTTGACAGTCGAGTACAATATACATTTTTATAACCCAAAGGTGACGGTTAAGCATGTAAGTAGTTGATGTAATTCAGATGAATTATTGTATGCTGAGAGCATTGTAACAGTGAGTGAACTTGCAAACTACTGCTGTGAGCTAATCAGAGAGTGAAGACTGAAGCTTGTATGTAATATTTTTATTACTATAATACAAATTGGCTTTGCTTGGTATGGTGGGTTTTTACCTGAAAAGGTTTTCCCACGTAAATACTTGTGTCAATTTGTGAATGCTTATTTTTTGTTATCTCTTATGGTTGCTTGTATTCATCTTAGTAGTTTTAAGAAGCTATATAACTCATTTTTTCTTTTCTCCCCTATTGTATTAGTGTTAAGGGAAGGTATTCCACACTATTGTCTTTCCCTTCAAGTGGTATCAGAGCTTGGCTATTGTGTTATCCTTGATTGAAAGGTCAGTTTTTTATGCTAATACTATTTTAGTGGGAGTCTTGCATTGAGAAAACTTGTTTTTGTTTGAGATGGTGAGTACATCAGGTAGATTAGAGATTGAAAAATTCAATGGCAGCAACTTTGAGTTATGGAAACTCAAAATGGAAGACTTGCTAGTGGATAGAGAGGTCTGGTTAACAGTCTCTGGAACTATGCCACAAAGTATGATGCAAGAGGATTGGGACCTTGTTGATAGAAAAGAAAGAGGTTTGATAAGACTGAGTCTGGCCGATTCTGTACTCCTGAACGTCCATGAGGAGAAGTCTGCAGCTTCATTATGGAAGAAGCTTGGTGATATTTATCAGGGAAAGTCTCTAGTAAATAAGATATTCTTGAGGAATAAGTTGTACTCATTGAAAAGGGAAGAAGGTGCATCTGTTGTAGACCATCTGAACTCATTTAACATGAGTGTTACTCAGCTGACATCTGTAGGTGTAAAGAATGGGGAGGAAGATCATTGCATTTTCTTGTTGTGTTCATTACCTAACAATTGGGATCATCTTGTGATGGCTATTGGAAGTACTACCACTACTTTCAAGATGGAAGACATTGTTGCCTCATTGTTGTCTAAAGAGATGTAGAGGAAGTCTTCAGAGATGGCCAAAGAGGCCCTTGCTATTCAAGGTAGACCAAAGGAGAAAGACAAGAAGAAGGACAAGAAGTCCAAATCTAAATCTGCAAGGAGATCGAAGTCTCCTTGTAAAAAATTCAAAGTGAGATGCTGGAACTATGGAAAA
Source organism: Sequoiadendron giganteum (assembly GCA_007115665.2). Classification (NCBI taxonomy): domain Eukaryota; kingdom Viridiplantae; phylum Streptophyta; class Pinopsida; order Cupressales; family Cupressaceae; genus Sequoiadendron; species Sequoiadendron giganteum. The sequence continues at coordinate 206,098,811 of CM021102.1, read as the reverse complement.
CCTGGTCATATCCAGAAGGATTGTAAGGAGAGGAAGAAGAAGAATTCTTCAGATAATGACTCTTCTCAAAGTGATTTAGACACCTTGACAACTCAGGCACCAGATGATGTCTAGCTGGTTGACTCAGGTGTGTCCTTCCACATGACATCCCATAGAGAATGGTTCTCTAAGTATGAGAAGTATGATGGTGGAAAGGTGTACCTAGCAAGTGATTAACGCTGGAGATTGTTGGCAGAGGAAGAGTCAGAATTTAGTTTCCTGACGGAAGAATTAAAGGAATTGGTGGCATACTGCACATACTAGGTCTGGCTCGTAATCTTCTTTCTATCAGTAAGTTAAATGATGCTGGTGTAGAAGTTTATTTCTCAAGTAAAGGATGTAAAATGGCTAGAGGTGCAATGATGCTCTCTAAGGGTGTTCGTACTGGCACTCTGTACAAGATGGATGCATGCCCTGTTCAAAGTAATAGTGCCTCTGTAATGTCAATAAAAATTGTTCCTGTAGAGGAAGATGAAGACACTTCTCTTGTTGCAAATGCTTTGGAGGTAAAACTCCCAACAAAGAAGACTATATTGTGGCATCATATACTAGGTCACATAGGTGAGAAAGGTTTAAAAACCTTGAAGAATAAAAATCTTGTAGAAGGGATCGATGATTGTAACCTTGAGTTTGATTTTTGTGAACGCTGTATTTATAAAAAAAAACACCGTGTTTCATTTTACTCGAGTCCTCATAAATCTTTTGGTATACTAGATTATGTTCATTCTGATGTGTTTGGTCTAGTTAATGTTCCTTCATTATCAAAGTCTAGATATTATGTTTATTTTTTTGATGATTTTTTGAGAAGGGCATTTGTATACTTTCTTAAAAGTAAATTAGAACTGTTTAGTCAGTTTAAAGAATTTAAAACTTTGGTAGAGAATTAGACTCGAAGGGAAATTAAATGTTTGAGGACAAACAATGGCGGTGAGTTTTTTTCTGCAGATTTTGAAAGTTATTGCATAGATCATGGAATTAAAAGGCATAAAACAACACCTTATACTCCATAGCAGAATGGAGTTGTTGAAAGGTTGAACATGACGTTGATGGAAATGGCGAGGAGTATGTTGAGCGGTGTTGGTCTAGAGCAAAATTTCTGGGCTGAGGTTGTGGCTACAACATGTTATCTCGTAAATCATTCTCCTTGCTCTTCCCTTGTTGATAAGACACCTTTGGAAGCATGGTCTAGTAAGAATCCCTCACTCAGATACATTCGTGTCTTTGGCTGTGAGGCATATGCTTATGTGCCAAATGAGAAAAGATCAAAGTTGGATAACAAGGTTGTTAAATGTATTCTCATCGGCTATGGAGTTGGTGTGAAGGGATACAAACTCTAGAACCCTCTTACTGAGAAGGTTCTGTACAACAGAAGCATGATATTTCATGAGCTGAAACCTTCAGTAAGTGATCAACAGCATGAGACAGATTGGAGAGACAAGAAGAATGATGCAGTTGAGATTCCTCAAACTCCAAAAAAGGAAGAACTGCATGGTTTACCTGAGACTAAGGAGATTTCAAGTAGCTCTGAGAGTTCTGATGATGAAGAACCACAACCTCGACTAGTAAGAAGGTCTACACGAGAAAAATGACAACTTGAAAGGTATGGTTTCTCAATGTTAGATTAGAACTATTCTTATGCCTTAATTACTAGCACTGATGAGCCTAGGACTGTAAAAGAAGCAATCAACATGACTAATTCAAATTCTTGGCTGGAGGCCATGAATGAAGAAATGGATTCATTGAAGAAGAATGAAACCTGGGATTTGGTGCTTTTTCCTAAAGGGAAAAAGCCTGTTGGTTGTAAGTGGGTATTCAATAAGAAGATTGGTCTTGATGGTAGTGTTAAGAAGTATAAGGCAAGATTGGTTTCAAAGGGATTCTCCCAGATTCAGGGAATTGACTATGGAGAGATTTTTTCCCCTAAAGCAAAGCCAACATCCATCAGATTTTTGTTATCATTGGCAGCGACATATGACTTAGAGATTGAGCAGATGGATGCGAAGACATCATTTCTCCATGGTGAGTTGGAAGTAGAAATTTATATGTCCCAACCTGAGCATTTTGTTGAAAAAGGTAAACAAAATCTGGTACCATAAATTTGACACATTTGTGTTATCTATGGGATTTGTGAGATCAAAATATGATTATTGTGTTTATTATAAATCTAAAAATCATCATGTGCTTGTTATTACCCTGTATGTGGATGATATGTTATTCATAGGAAATAGCAATACTATGATTTTTGATCTTAAATCTCAGTTGTCTACAAAGTTCGAAATGAAAGATCTTGGTGCAGCAAGGTATATTCTAGGAATGGAGATAACCTGGGATAGAACAAGTAGAAAGCTTTTGGTAAGTCAGAGTAAGTATGTCAATACTGTTCTGGAGAGATTTAGTATGAATGATTGCAAGCAGCTAGTTGTTCCAATTATGTAGGGAATGCAACTATTTGTTGAAGACTATCCAAATTCTACTACTGAGATGGAGGACATGAGCAAGGTGCCTTATGCAAGTGTTGTTGAAAATTTAATGTATGTGATGGTCTATACAAGACCAGACATTTCCCAAGCAGTGGGAGTTCTTAGTCGATTTATGGAGAATCTAGGAATATCACATTGGGATGTTGTAAAGAGAGTGTTAAGATATTTGAAGGGAACTTTAGACTAATATGCTTTGTGTTACCATTGCAGTTTGGTTGCATCACAGAGAATACTCCACATTTAGGGATATGTTGATTCTGATTGGGCAGGGGACATTGACAACAGGAGATCCGCCAGTGGATACACATTCATGTTAAATGGTGGAGCAGTTAGTTGGATGAGCAAGCAACAAGCTGTAGTTGCTCAATCAACTATAGAGGCAGAGTACATGGTAGCAACTCACGCCTGCAAGGAAGCAGTTTGGCTGAGTAGATTGTGTTTGGATATTGGTTTTAATGCAGGGCAGATTACAATTTGTTGTGATAGTCAGAGTGCCATTTTTTTGGCAAAGAACCCGACTTTCCATGCCAAGATGAAGCACATTGATGTGCAGTATCACTTTGTGAAGGACATGCTTGAAGATGGAAAGGTTTGTCTTGAAAAGGTCGACACTTTGAAGAATGTTGCAGATGCATTAACGAAGTCGGTGAGAAGAGATAAGGTCAGATGGTGCACAAAATCTATGGGCCTTGGGGCCTATGCCCATCAATAATTTTTTCGAAGTCAAGAGGAAGTTTAAAATCTTCGTTAAGTGGGAGCATGTTGAGAAATAGTGACTCAATTACCATCTTGGACCTCTGTTAGGAAAGGACTTGGTGCAAAATGACTTGCTAATTCCCTTAACCACTTTACAATGGTGGTCTGGTTTTGCCTTGGAGGTACCGCGGTAGCGACCTAGAGGTTACAGCTTCACCGCGGGCGGTGAGTCCGCTCACCGTGGTGGTTGTAGTGAGGCCGCTTGCGTTTTGTCTGGCTGTTACCATCACATTGAGAATGGTGAGTCTACTCACTATGGTGGCTGCAGTGAGGCCATGTCTATTTTGTCTGGCAGTTACCATCACACCGCGGGCAGTGAGTTCGCTCACTGCGATGGCCACGGTGAGACCACTGGTGGTCTACCAGGCGGTCACCGCCCTACCGCGGGGTGGCCTAGTGGCCCCCACAGTAGCACAGTATGACCGTCTTCAGCCTTCCTAATAGTTATTGTTGCACCGCGGTAAGGTTGGAAGGGATCGGTGGTGGTGCGGGGCGGACATAGACAGAGCTCGAGTGAGTTCACCGCCACACCATAGGGTGAATTTGTGAGCTCGACGGTAGCGCAGGTAAAGTTGGGGAGAGCTCAGATGAGCTCACCCCTATACCACGGTAGGTGGAAGTTAGCTCAGTGGTAGCACAAGGAATTCTAGATGAGCTCAGACGAGTTCACCTCCATACCGTGATAGGTGAGGAAGAGATTGGCAGTGGCATGGTAGGAGCTCGGATGGACTTAGAGCTTGGTCAACCAAGCTTGACCAAGCTGGACCAAATGTCAAAGAGATCAATGAATGTCAGGACACATGGCTTAATGCCAAGATGTTGATTAGCTAAAAGCCAAAGCAGTTAATGGCAGTTATTGTAGGCCAAATTTCAGCTAGAGACAAGACCCAATTTAGGCAGGGAATTGAATGCCTGGGCATCCCGATGCAAGAAGATTTGTCAGTGAAGATCAGATAGAGTGATTGGATGATCAGTGCATGAATATGAAGTCTGCAATTGGGTTGTGACAGAGAATAAAAATGTAAGACTTAAGAGTCGAGTACAATATACATTTTTGTAACCCAAAGGTGACGGTTAAGCATGTAAGTAGTTGATGTAAGTCAGATGAACTACTATATGCTGAGAGAATTGTAACAGTGAGTAAACTTTAAGACTGTTACTATAAGCTGATCAGAGAGTGAAGACAAAAGCTTGTATGTAATATTTTATTACTATAATACAAATTGGCTTTGCTTGGTGTGGTGGGTTTTTTACCTGAAAAGGTTTTCCCATGTAAATACTTGTGTCAATCTATGAATGCTTATTTTTTGTTATCTCTTATGGCTACATGTATTCATCTTAGGTTTTTTAAGAAGTTATAGAACTCATTTTTTCTCTTCTCCCCTATTGTATTAGTGTAAAGGGAAGGTATTCCGCACTGTTGTCTTTCCCTTCAGAGGTGTTTTATTTTTTTGAAGGATAACCAATAACTTGTTTTTGTTGATGATATTAGGAAATGGAGTTCATGTGATAAATAAATTTATTGTGATAAAAATTCCTTTAGAAATTTTCTCTTAAGCGTATGCACTTGAAGCATTTCAAGATCAAAATTGACTACATGAGATTCCTAACATTCAAATAAAAGGATCATGGAACAAAGGATGGAAGAGGAAAATATGTTAGATGGAAAGATTACTTTAATCTGATCAACTATTCTATTGAACATATTCTAGGAAAAGATAATGTAGTTGTTGTTGGTTGAGTTGAGAGGTATCTTCTACTTTGATGAATGGCCCCTTCTTCAAGACTAAATCCAAGATTTAATTTTCAATGAATAATTGATGTCAATTTTTTCTCAATCAATATATTTTTCCAAAGATAAATATTATTACAAGGATTATCTCTTAGGTATATGTAGAGCTAAAAATCTATAGTAGAATCTCTAGAGAATATAGGTTGCATTACACCTCCAAATTATCTTGGATACAATAGATGAGAATTAACTATCTTAAGATTGAAAAATGATATGTCTTATCTCAAAATGATCAATGAAGCACCAAAAAATGTGTCTACCAAAATGTTTAATGAACAAGATGATAGACCTCTATTTTTCTAAGAGGTGTTTCACTTAATTATGTGTAAAATTAGATGTAAATAACAATCAGAAAATGACCCTAACTATTATAGCAACTATGGGGGAATTTTTTAGAACATAAAAAGTTGTGTACCTGGTCAAAAAGTTAGCATTTTTGAGCTACCTATGACTCATTCGCCTTCAGTGGCGAATGGGTCCTTTTAGGGTTATAGAAAACTAATTTTAGGGTCCTGTTCTTTGATTTTTGCACTCTCAAATTCCCTGTTATCAACTCCTAGAAGTCTGTATGCAATTTTGTAGCTTCAATTCTTTGATTTTGCAGTGTGAATGGCAACTTCTGCAACTTTGCAACTTTAACAATTTTGCTCCAAATCTTGCTCCACTTGATCTCCAACCTGTAAAGCTGCAATCACACACTTAAGGGTAGAAAACTTGTTGTTTGTTAGTGAATGTGGGTTTTCCTCAGTCAAACCCCTTGTAGGTAATTAAACCAAATCATGAAATGAAGGAATGAAGTATGAAACATGAAATAATGTAAATGATGATACCTTGGATGATGTCTTGTGAAATAAATCTGCAAACTAACATGTAGTGGCCATGAAGAATTCACATCTTGGATGTGAAATGATGCATGTAAATAGATCCTCAATGCAAAATTAACTATCTTAGCTCAACCACATGCATGAATGCATTAAGCCCTTTACATGATGAAATGATCTTGAATTGCTGCAATAGACTCTTGAAATTACTTTGAAGTGCTCTTGATTTCTTATGAAGTTCTAGGATGAAACAATGTTAATTAACCCCTTATTTATACTAACTTAGAAGATTAACCCCGAAATTCAAACAAGTAAGGCCAACACTAGATATGGAAAGAAACTATTAAATTCTTGCCAGAGTGAAATTCAAAACGAGGGGTCTCATTAAGGGAGAACCCATTCACCACCTTTGGCGAATGGGCCCTGGCTTAGTTTACCATGACCTAACCTTGAGGGATTGAAAGAGGGCTAAAAACCCATTCTAGATCAACTGTAAAAGGGGGATCCTATTAAAGGAGGACCCATTCACCACCTAGGGTGAATGGGTCCTAACACACTTTTCCAAGACCAAACTTTTCCCAATGAAATATTTTGTTAATTAAATTATAAGTGTTGGGATAGATGTTCAAGAGGTGTCAAAATTAAGACTTAAATTTGAATTAAAGGGGGTTAATTACTCCAATTACCCACAATAAATTAATGACCACCTAGATAAGTGTGAAAGTGCCTTATAACACTTTACAACACTTAAGCAAGGTATAAATTTAAACACATTTTATTAGAAAAGGGGCCCATTAGGCTTACTTAAGTAGATACATCATATAAAAGTGTGAAAGTGTCTTACAACACTCTACAAAACCTTTGCAAAGGATCAATTAAGGCATGTTTTAGTCAAATAAAGGTCTTAAAATAGTGTGAATGTGTACAACAAATTGCACCACCACTCCAAGACATCATTAATTCATCTTTAATATCAATTATCAAACCAAGGAAAAGATTTACTTTTTCTGTTACTACAATCGACGTGGTTCACAAACCTTAATTTAGATAGAAAATGACTATATGAGCAAATGCAACTCATGAACTCCAAAACTTGATTAGATATGCTGAATCAAATTGTTTAAATATTGATTATTAGTTCTCTCTACATATGATAATAACTATAATTATTAGTTCTCAACTTAGTTGGGAATTTTTTTTCAATCCATCTACCCTACAACAAGATAGATACATATTAGAGTCTAAAACACTACTTTAAAATAACAACATTAAGGAGGCCTTTTTATGAAAGTTATGTCTTTGAAGAAAATTATTCATGGAAAGAGATAAATGAGCCAACTCATGTTGTATAAGAAGCATCTTCTTTTGCTAGTTGTGATAGCTTCCATGGATGAAAAGAAGTAAATGTAATAATGTGCAAATACAAAGTGGGCCCTTATGTCAGCCACTTTAAAGTACATTTTGTAATAAATAATAGACTGACACTATTTACCATTTGGCATGGTATTCCTCCATTTATTTAATAAAGTACATAACCTATTAGTATAGGTAATATTCAGTGCAACTGAATCCTTAGGTTATTGTAAGGCTATAAGTAATTCACTCTTGAAGCCATTTAGGTATTGAGTAGTTTGGGCATAGATTAGTAGCATAAGCTTTTAGAGAGTCTTAGATTCATAGATAGTTTGTGAGCGCTAGCATGCTCTTCTCTTATGTCATAGGGCAATATGTAGAATCAAAAAACTGCTTTCCATATGCAATAGGAAAAAGCTATATAATGTTTTTTTTTTTTTAATAAATATCAAAAGCCATATCCATTCAATCATTAGCCTTCACCATTATTTTCTTCCATCTTCCATCTTCCATCTAACTACATGAACTAATCAAATATAATTAAAAATTCTTAACACGTCTATGTCTAAATATAGATGTATTGGGATATTTAAGCATATTTGATTATAGACATTCTATTACCACCCATCTTTACTTGCTCTTATCCATACCTTTCTTTTCTTTAAATTTGAAGGTTTCCACCCATTTGAAGGGACCCCTTCCAAAAACACACCATTATAAGTTTGTGGATATGGTGTGTATTTATATATCTGATTTTATTTTTTAATAAATGAATCTCAAAGGAATGATATGAGGAAAAGAGAGAAATTCAAACCTCAAATATTTAAAAGGATCAAAATTCTTAGCATTGCATTCAAAATGCTTCTATTTTGATACTATATAATTATAGGCCTATTGCTCATTTATACTTGTAAGTGTGTCTAAATATGATTATAATTATGTTGATAAATAGTTCATTCCATATGAAAATTATTATATTATTGGTTATTTATTTTATAATTTTTTTTTCTTAAATAAATTCTTTAGATTAATGAATCTAAAAAATATTTCTTTTTTATTAATCTACAATAAGTTAATTGATAATCATTCAAGTTATCATTCTAATTTATCTTGTTATCTCTTTTCAAGTTTTAATTACAATAATGATTTAAAAGTAGATTCATTAATGTAAATAACCACAACTACATCACTTGTAACTGAAGTTAAATAGATGACTTTCATAATTGAAGGTGATGAATAAAATTCAATTCTATTATGCACAAATGTACTCAAATTGACCACACAAAATATGAGGTTACAATTTTTTTAAGATTTCTATACACATTTGTAGATATGAAAATTGGAATAGAGAATCTAAATTTAGTAAAGGATATACAACTCAATATTAAAACATAAAAATCATCAAACTCATCAAACTGACAAAAACAATTTAAATTAATAAAATATTATTTCCAAACTCTAAATCAATCTGAAATAGAATATGAAAGGCTACTTTGAAAAAAATACTACAAATAGCTACATATTTTCCCCAGAAAACCTTAAAGCTACTTTTATGTAAGTTTCTTTTAATCAAAATTAGAAACACAGTTACTTTAAATAGAGCTCTACGAATATTGAAAACTGTGCCCTAGATTTCTAATTCAGAATGATAGGAAGCTAACAAGCAACAGTGAACAATTACCGTAAAATAAAACCTAAAAAATGAGCTTGACTGGCTGAAATAGAGGATGCATTGAAGGCTGCCAACGGTGAACTGTGAGTGCCAAGAATAAGGTAAATAGTTTATCAAAATAGAGACGGTGCTTATTGGTAAAAGAGGTTGTAGTCAATGTAGCAGCTATTTAAGTGGCATTGAGCAGAAACTCCACTGTTTATGGGTACGTCATAGCAAGCTCACTTGTTTCAATTGTCATATATACTGATCACTATCATCAATGGACATGAGATGCACAGGATCTAAACAGTTGATGAGTACTTTAAGTAATAGTAAACTGAGTAGATATGAGTACCATTCTCAGAAGAGGTTAAGCATCTGGTATATTGTCGTTTCGACTTCTGGTCGAAATAAAGTCGACAACTTAGATTTATATGTGTGCATGTAGCACAGTTGATAATATTATCGTGCCATAAAAGATTTGTTGTGGCATTGAAACTTATCCCTGGTCTGCCATTGTCGTGCTCGTTGTTTATGCACTACTTTTTTGAACAGCCATTGGTGTTTATTCCATCGTCAGGTGATTGTTGTATAGCCGGTACGACAACTTGCCCACTGTTTAAGTCAGGTGGTCAATCTCAACTCCACTTACAAAGGCCAAATCAGGCCATTTCAATGATCATCCAACAGATTTTTATCTCTATACAAGAGGAGGATCGTCAGGTGCTACAATAAGAACCAGGAAAGTGATCATAATGATTACCAATCTGAGAAGTACGACGACTGAGCTGAATTTTTGTATGATGTATCAATCTACAGTGTCGAATTAACAAATAATGGAGCTTACTTTTTATCGTTGGAATTGGAATTATTTGTCTTTTTCCAATGCGGGTAAGTTCTGTGTAAAATTCTAAGCGCAATACTGACCACAAATGTAGAAACAACAATAAATCTTGGATCATTTTAAACAAATGCTTATGGATATTAAATATAGAGCGTAATACCATATAGAACGACATGAACTAAACCAAATTGTCTGTCTTATCCCCAGGGATATAGAATTTCTTCAAAAACAGAAAAGCATTTACAATGGCTGAAAGAGAGCTTATAATGTTTTTCGGAGGTTTGCCTGCTCTTCACAGATCTATCAGTGTTTGATTTATACATTCCGGTTATGCAAGGTCATTTATTAAATTGATGAAAGGTGACTAACATGTCAAAATTCATTTTCAGTCAATTGACCAACTTAAATCTTATTATAATTGTTAAAAATCAATTAAATCGAGTCATAAATTAATTACTTGAATACTTAATTGGTTGAGTATGATTAGTTGGATGAGTGGTATGTTTTTTTATTACATCATCCATCTTAAGAAATATAAAATATAGAATAATAATTAAATAATCTTTATGTAATGTAGAAGATTGCACTCCCTTTTAGGCGGTAGTGCAATTTCACACTTAGTTTGGACCTATTTTAGTGACCTTCTATTTATGCACTTTTACTCCTCTAAATAGTTCCCTGATTCCCTTTATTATCCATTTCGAGGGCTATTTTTATCATTTTCCAATATTAAAACCTGCATTGAAAAAATACATTTAAATAAGTAATGACCCCAAAACAAATTTGTCTTGAACATATAGGCCAAGACCCATTCGTCCATGGACAAATGGGTCCCCTTTAATTCCCAAAACCAAATTTTAAACATGTTTTTGGTGGTATGTTTTAGTCTCAAATTCTAATTTCAAGTGTCAGCTATCAGGATCTAATATTCGAAAAATTAGAGAAGAAGCCTATAAAACCTAGTCCTTTCATTATTTCAAACTAGAGAGAGATTTTTGAGATGCAAGAAAAGAGAAATTTTGAAGAGCAAGAAGAGAAAATTCAAGCATTCAAAGTTGAAGCCTTGGGGCCAAATTTTGTTTGTACTTGCAGGTCTTCAAGCTCATTTTGTCAAAGATTTGGTCAAGCACTATCCATGATTGAAGGTTGATGCCAATGGTGGATCATGATGGATTCTAGGTTTGGAAGATTTTTTTGGCCATTTCCCTTAACCTAATGATATGTTTCCTAGTGCTCCCATCTTCAAGCTTCATTCTATTAGCAACCTATAGTAAGGTATTATCATACTTCAAATTTATTATCTAGAGTGTTTTGACTTCTCCCTAATTAAATCTTTGTCATTTATCATTGCCATTTAGGAATCATGCTCTAATGCACTTGAGTAGGGTTTCTTTGCATATTAGTTCATAACAACCTTAGATGCACTTAAGGTTAGGGCTTACATACACTATCATCAATCAGATCTTTATCTTTTATCAAGGTTTAATTACCAAACTTGGGGTTTGATTGAGGCAAACGACCATACAAACAAACAAACATTTTTTTAACAAATTTACTACAAATATGGATCTGGAAGTAAAAATTTCTAGGTACAGGAGTAGAGTGTAGACAAAGGGCTACAATTTTAGTTTTTAAAGTTTCAAAAAGGGATACAAAGACCCATTTTCTCTTGGCCGAATGAGTCCTTGATCAAAGTTCAAAACCCACTTTTTATCACAGGTGCACACTATCAAATCCTTCTTAGATCTTCTTGCAAGTTTTCATGTTTGTTTTTGTTATCATATAACTTTTCATTTCAAGTATTAGGTCACATAATTCATTTAGTTAATGCACTTTAAATCATTCCTAAATATTGCAAATTAGTAGATTTTATCATAAGAAAGCAGTGATCCAAGGTCCAAAATAGGGTTGATTCACCTCAAAGTTGCAAGTCAATCATATCCCTTTGTGATCTTCTCACTTTCTAATGAAATCGGGGAAAGGTGTGTTTGAATCTTAGACCATTTTATTATTCCACATTGATTGAATTCATTCCCCCTTTTCCCTACATTTCATTTTGGTGAACCTAACATGAATCTCGAACATGCAACCTTCTAATACATAATGATAATCAAAGCTTACCTACAATTAGAAAATTGTTTGCAAATTGAAATAGGAACAAAAGGTCCTTTGAGAACATTGATATCAGCTTCAAAAGTAGAACCGATGCAAGAAGGAAAATAAAAGTGTTTTCATGTGTGAGTGCAGGATCACAAGGGTCTAAAAAGTGGCAATATGACAAAAAAGTGGTTGATAACTTTATTTTAAACCAAATTTGATGAAACAAAAAGAGTTTATTGAAAAAATTATCATATTTCCACCAATACAAGATATGCCTTATTTCAAAATTAAATATAATTATCATTGATTTTCTACATAAATTCTAACTAAAGTCTTTATTGATAGGCTCATTGAAAAATATCTATAATTCTTAAATGATTTCACATTTTTTGAATCCGAAAGATGTGACACATTCTATGCTCCCAATAAAATAGGTTAAATGAAAATAATAATATAATTTCATAAATTTTTGACCAAGTTATGGTGGTCAGACAAACAAGTTATAATATTTTTAATAAGTTCTAATAAAAAATTCATAACTAATTAATTACTTGCAAAAAATTATAAAAAAAAAATGTGGCACATCTGGGCATGTATTCTCTACTTATATTGAACATTTCAATTTTTTATTTAATTTTATTGTACTTAGGTTGGTTAGACATATACATGTTCTCTATTTTTTCTTGAAAATTTAGTACTCCTACATTGAAATTTCAAATTTTTACCAAATAGATTTTATTTTTTCCAAAAAAGGACTGGTATCTGAGAAACTACATTCAATTTTCTACAAATTTTGTTTTCACTATTTTTCAAATTATGTTACTAACTTATTCAAATTTTTATGTCAAGTTTCCTAGCTTTGTTTTTTTAAATTTTATTTCCACTTAGGGGCCTAGTTTGGACTACATGATCTTGCACTAACCCTCATCAATCACAAAACTCTTGGATGATGATTGGTGTTCATTATATTTTACACCTGCATTCATGGAAGAATACGATATTACACATAAATCAAGAAAAGATGAAGAAGATGCCATAATATCAACATAATTTGAGTCATCAAAACCATGTGAGTCCATAACTTTTAGAAAATAAGAGGAAAACACAAATTATACACCCACATATGATGAGCGTGATCATGAGAAATGACCTTCTCCAAAAGAAATGGAAGAACTTTATGGAAGAGGTTATGAGATTTTGAAACAAATTGGCTATAATGAAAAGGATGTAGTGTTAAATAACAAGGTATCTGTGTCCCTATAGAGAGCATACCCTATAGGAACAAACAAGAGGTCTTGGTTATAGTCCTTTGAAAGAAACAAAAGCATCAAAAAAACCTTCACTCAATATCAATGTCATCACACAAAAGACTCATAGGATAAATAGTGCTTCATCTTCAAACACATGTCTTTGTGATGATTAGAGTTCTTTAGATTTTACACCCTCTTGTAAGTAAGAGTACAAAATTTCACAATCTAAACCTTGAGAGTGTTGTGTATGTATGATACCTTCTAGTAAGCAAGAAAGATCTTAGTAAAAAAAAAAGAATATCTTCTACTGTTGATCAAGAGAGTAACTTGTCGAAGCTTCTCCGAGATTGCTTGATATCTCTCCCTCGAAGAACACAAAATAAATTCTACACCAAAAGCTCATTTTCTGTTTATCATCGAGTGCATGTTCATTCAACCAATGAATGTCAAGCCTTGAGTAACGTAATTCAACATCTCAAGGATTGTGGTGCTCTTATTTATGTTGAAACACATAAATTTTCTTATCAATAATGATTTTCATCCTATCATGTTTCTCATCACTATGTGGCATTGGTAGTTTTATTGTAGCAACATGATAGTCCTTAGTGGTTCTCCTTGTCTCTATGCTTGGGAGGAAAGGATAACTAGTTTTGGGAATTCTTTTTAAGGATCCCCTTTTCCCCTCTTTCTACTTAAAATACCAATAGAGCAAGTATATTAACATTTTAAGTGTGGGGTGTATAGTCCCCCACTCATTGTTTGCATGTTCCCTTCTTAGTGATGATAGCATACATATCCTAGGAAGTGTGACCTTTTTGTTCAAAGTGTGGCTTTCTTGATCTATGTGAAGTGTCTTATGTGTGGTGATATTATGTTTGATATTCTACAAGAGTGTGACCTCTCTTGGCATATTACATTCCTCTTGGTGGTAATGTTATTCTTTACATTCCCTAATATGTGAATCATTTATTCCTTGTCTAGTCCTCTCTTGGTGGTGATGTCAAGTGTGATATTCCCTAAGGTGAGACCTCTCATGTATTAAGCCAAAACCCCTTTGATTATCTTTTGAACTTTATTTCATTTAAACCTTTTCATATTCTATGAGTGTCTAGCATAATGCAACTTGCTAGCCTTGTGAAGCATGTTCACTTTGTGGCACCTTATTAAAGTTATCAAGGAGTATAAATTTGGGTATGGTTGATGTATGGGAGCCTATAGACCTGGCATGGAATTCTCATCTACCACCTCTTTGTGGGTACACATATTGTAGACCTAGTGTGTGTTTCTCATCTATCTTCAGGGGTTCGCCTAGTGTATACTAGACTGCACTAGCCCTTGCAGGATTATTTTCATGGCCACCAAGAATAACGTAGCTTGCTCTCCAGTGGAGCCATGTGTTTCATAAGTGATTTTACATCCCTGTGAGTGTATTTGATGGATGTGGCATAATGCAACTTAGTAGTTCATCCCTTTTTACATTAGCTTGAACATTTTATGTTTGTGTATTTTGTCTTGGTACATGTATCTTACACATCTTGTGTGTCCCTTTTTCCTTATGTTGGTTTGCTATGGGATCTTTGATCCTAGGGGCTTGTTCACCTTGATCTTTGTCATCTTATCTTTCTAACATTTGTACACTTGGACCTCTCTCGATGCATACTTATTTACTTTAGTGTGAATCTGACCATGAGTTTAGACTCTCACTAAAGTGGGGGCTAAATGTAGTGTAGGAAATTGTATACCCTTTACGATTTCATACTTTGTTTGTGTCCTTTAATTAATTGGACTTAATTAAGCTTCTAATTGACCAAATTATGTATTCCAAAGCCTTATTTTTTGCAAGGTGTCACCCTTGGTCTCCTCGATGTACCACCATGATGCTTGGGCTTCGTGATATGGTTTAACCATCTCTTATGGATCTTGGATCTTGTAAAAATCTAGTGGTTGTATCAAGCATTTAAAGGTCAATTTTTTGGTGCAACGATAATCGTCTTCACAAAAATTGGTATCAGAGTCGAGGTCATAGGTTCAAATACCTCACTTGCGTTGGGGGGATTATTGAAAGGTGTCTCTCTTGGTATCCTCAGCATGGGCTAGCATGGTGCTTATGCTCCGTGACATGGTTTAACTGCCTCCTATGGATCTTGGATCTTGTATAAATCCAATGGTTGTATTAGGCATTAATAGGTTGATCTTTTGTGCAACATAAACCATCTTTGCAACATTATTATTCTCATTTTTTGAAAGGGAAACCTGTATTAATTTTTTTTCATCATTAATTAAAACATCTTGGATCATGTGTGTCTTGGAATTAGGTCCCAAGACCCATTCACCCAAGGGTGAATGGGTCTTCTTTAGGTTCCAAGACCCATTTTAAAGTATATTTTTGGTTGATTTTAATGATTCAAATTAAAGTTTCAAGTGTCAGATTTTGCAATCTATTTTTTTGAAATTAGGTAAACACTTATAAATACATAGTTATTTTATCAATTCAAAAAGGGAACTAGCAAGTGTACTGTAGGAAAAAGTATCCCCTTTTCACACTTAATTTGGGAATTAATAATAAAATGACTTAATTATGCCTTAATTTAGTGTTGTAGTATGTATTTTCTATATTCACATTAAGTTTAGAGACCTATTAATAAAATGGACTTAATTGTGCCTTATTTATAATGTTTTAAACTGTACCTTTACACTTTCACACTTATCTAGGGCTTTATTAACTAAGTAAGTTTAATTTTCCTTAATGTTACCCTTTAATTAAAATACAAGCCTAACTAATTCTAATTTTTGAAGAGGAAAACCCAACATTCATTAATTCCATAACATAACACTTCTCATTGAGAAATGTGTGTCCTAGGTAAGTGACCTAGAACCCATTGACCCATCGGCGAATGGGTCCTCACTTAGACCTAGGACCTAAATTTTTATTATGTTTTTGGTGGTATTTCAATGATTTCAAATCTATATTCACATGTCATTGTGTGTTATTTGAATTTCGGTAAATTAATGCTACATATACCTATAAATATAAGATCATTTCAATAAGTTTCATCTAAGACTTTCAAGAAAGCTAGCAAATTCAAGTTATCATATGAGTACTTTCAAGAGAACATTTCAAGAGAAATTCAAAGCATTCAAGAATAGATATATATAGAATATTTATTGTAGAAATCAAGATCTTATTATCATGTCAAATTCTTCTTACATCATGTATGTTATTTGAGCTAATATGTTGATGTAGTATTCAAGATCAATTCAAGCATTCAAAGGCATTTTTCAAGTCAAGTTTCAAGATCAAGATCCATAAATCCATTGAATCCATTTCATGCTAGTTGCAAATCTACATTCCAAGTATCATCCAAGGGTTTGGTGAGTTGTGACATTGCTTTTTTCGTTCATTATTCCTTCATGTTTCATTGTTTCATTACAAGGTTTAATTACCAAAATGGGGTTTGACCAAGGTAAACTCCCATTCACCATAAAAAACATTTTTCCATCTGCATTTGTGTTTTCTGATTTAGGTGGAAGATATCTTGAAAATCTCTTGAAGATCAAAATTGAAAAGTTGTCAGAGTTGTCACCTTTTTTGTCATCTCATAGAAACTCAGATCCTTGATTTATTTATGACTATTCAACAATGAAAATCGAGAATCTGGGAGTACATACATAGGAGAAGAGAACCCATAAACCATTTTTAAAGATCCCTAGCCAGGACCCATTTGCCATAGGGAAAATGAGTCCTCAAATAGCTTCTAAAAACACCATTTTGTGAGAGGTACACAACATTTATCCCTTCTATATTCTCCAAAAAAAAAAATTGGTTTCCTCTAGTTTTATGCTTAATCTTCTAAATCGAAGTGATAGATTACAATTTGGAGTTCATTTTCTATTTTTAATATTTCTCCCCAAAGTGTTGTTTGACCTAGACCCCCCCGTCTTGACACAAAAAGGAAATATGAAGATTCCTTCATAGAATTTATTCTCCTAGGGGTAGTTAGTCAATTATTTTTTGGGATCTCATTTCCTAATGAAACTAGAGAAGTAGGACCCCTTTTCCCTCTTTGGATCCACTTTTCTATTTTTGGAAACCTTAGGAGACCCCTATTTTTCTATATTTCAGCAAGAATAATTTAAGAGATCAATCCTAAGAGAAAAAAATATTGTCAAGAGCATTGAAGAGTACATTTATTAGTCATCTACAAAAACAATCAAGATCATATCATCATATCAAATTTCATGTTCATGTTCTAGAGATAACATTATGATGTAGGTTTCACACATTCAAGCATCAAATCAATAAATCAATCAATCAATCCAATTCATGGAAGATCCAAGACTTAGAGTGATGTGTTTCACCTCACTCCTCTGAGGGTACCGATTAAGGGTTTGGTGAGTTGTAACAAGAATTTTTCATTTATAATTTCCTTCAATTTTATCATTATTTAATTATCAAGGTTTAATTGCCAAACATGGTGTTTGACTAAGGAAAACCCCATTCACCCAAAAAAAAACATTTTTTCTTCTCTCTTTTTATGTACAAATTTACAGGTGAAGAAGGACTAAAAATTAAGCAAAGGAGCATTTTTGCAAAGTTGCATAAGTTGTCATCATTATTGCCAAGTCACAAAAACTCACTTACAAGTTTATTTCCAACTTTCCAACACTCAAACTCAGAGAAATTAGAAGCTTAGATCCAGGATCAAAGTACTGAAAAAACTAATTCTGGGCACCCTGCCTAAGACCCATTAACTTAGGGGTGAACCACTCCTAATACAAGCCCTACAACCCACTTTTTATCATATGTGAACACTATCAAACCTTTCTCATATCTTCCTACAATTTGATATTTTTGTTTATGTTATAGAAATTTTGATTTCAAGTGTTAGGTCATATAATTCATTTAGTTAATGCACTTTAAATAATTTCAAAACAGTACAAATCAATCATTTCTATCATAAGAAAGAAGAGACCCAAGATCCAAAATAGGGTTGACTCACCTCAAGGTTGAAAGTCAATCCTATCCCTTTGTGATCTCTCTTTCTAATGAAATTAGGGAGATGGGTGTTTGAATCCTAGGCCATTTTGTCATTCCACATTGATTGAATTCATTCCCCCTTTTGATTGAATTCAATCCCCCTTTTTCCTTCCATAAATTCTTCGATTCATGTCATAATAATAGTTACGTTATCAATTCAAAACTAAGCATGATCTAACAAACTTTTTGAAGACTTCACAAGAGAAAAAAATGTTGTCAAGAATACTGGAGAGAAAAATTATCAGTCATCTACAACAATAATCAAAATCATATCATCATGCCAAAATTAATTTGTGTTCATGTCATGTTTTGGAGCTAAGATTGTGATGTAGGTTTCAAGCATTCAAGCATCAAATCAATCAATCACTTAGGACAATTCATGCAATATACAAGACTTAGAGTGATGTGTTTGAATTCAGTCCTCCAAAGGAAGTCATTAAGGGTTTGGTGATTTTTAACAAGCGATTGTTCATTCATCATTTCCTTAATTTTGTCATTGTTTCATTATGAAGGTTTAATTACCAAACATAAGGTTTGACTAAGGCAAACCCCCATTTACCCAAAAATAAAAGTTTTTTTCTTCTCTCTTTATATGTGTAGATTTATAGGTGAAGAAGGCCTAAAAGTTGATCAAAGGAGAAATTTCTAAAAGTTGCATAAGTTGTCATCATTATTGTCAAGCTACAAAAACTCACCTATAGATTTTATTTCTGACTTTTTGATAGTCAAACCTGGAGAAATAAGAAGCTTAGATCTAGGATCAAAGGATTGAAAAAAATGGTTTTAGACACCCTACCTATGACCCATTTTCCCAAGGGAAAATCAATCTTGCTATAAGTTCTGAAACCCACTTTTTATCACATGTGCTTACTATTAGATCCTTCTTAGATCTTCCTGAAAATTATTGTTTTCATTCCTAGTATCATATAAGTTTGTATTTCAAGTGTTAGGTTGTATAATTCATTCAATTAATTCACTTTAAATCATTCCAAAACATTGAAAATAAGTCATTTCTATCATAAGTAGAGATCCAAGGTCCAAAATAGGGTTGACTCACCTCAAGGTTGAAAGTAAATCGTATCCCTTTGTGATCTTCTCTCTTTATAATGAAATTAGGG
This sequence comes from Sequoiadendron giganteum, assembly GCA_007115665.2. Taxonomy (NCBI): domain Eukaryota; kingdom Viridiplantae; phylum Streptophyta; class Pinopsida; order Cupressales; family Cupressaceae; genus Sequoiadendron; species Sequoiadendron giganteum. The sequence continues at coordinate 206,079,566 of CM021102.1, read as the reverse complement.
AGAGAGTTTTTTTAATCCTAGGCCATTTCATCATTCCATATTGATTTAATTCATTCCCCCTTTTTTCCCTTCTTTTCATTTGGTGAACTTGACATTATACATCATAAATTCTGATTTGGAAGAATCTAAAATCCTAGATCTAGGTCTTGCATGATCTTTTTTGCATTTCATTTAGCATTTCAAATTTCATTTTGCATCATTTAAATTCATAAAAAAAAAAAATATTGCATACATCTTAAATATATTTCAAATAGTAGTTTACATAAGGGTGTCTTTCAGTCATTTAAATAAAAAATTTAGTCAAAATTGCATCTCAAAAGTTATCATTTTGGTTTCTTTTTTTTCATCAAATTCAATGTGAATTTAATCATCAAATTTTAGAAATCTATAACTGTGAAGCACCAAAAATATATACAAGAAGGGAAAGAGGAACCCCCTTATTAGGCCCCTAGGGTTTTTCACCTACGAGCACTTGATTAGGAAATGACTCTCTTTCACCTAATGATATGCTTTTTGGGTGGGTTCATTCAAAGGGGGATTGATTTTGAGGTGTGTTTGAATGTGTCTAAGTGTAATAAACTGAAAATAGAATGATTTAATAATGTTAAACCTAAGAAATGCAAATTTTTGGAGAACACATAATGATATGCAAACATATACAAAATGACCTAAGAATGTACACTAAACTAAACAGAGATGAATGAGATAGAATGTGTGCACTTTGAATTTGAAGAAGGATCTGATAGAGGTCTAGAATGTTGATGAAAATTGTACAGAATTCAAAAGGGACACTTGTGCCAATTTGGGTGACCTAGTCCCAGATTTGAGAAAAGTGGTTTGCAGCCTGTTTCTGCCAAATGGGTGTCTGGAAATGTGAAAATAACATAAATACATATCAAATGGGACTAGCATGCCATTTTTGGTGACTTAGTCCTCTTCAAGATTTCTGGAATTTCCAAAGGGGAAACAAAAGCCCCCTAGTTTGCACCTCAGTTCTTCACAGTTGTTCGCTTCTGAAACTCTAATATTCAGGCCTGAAAGTGAATTTTGGTGCATGTTTGTACTTTGCAAGAAAGCATAAGTCTTCAAAAAGTCTTTAAAGTCTTCAATGATCTTCAAACCACCTAAATATTGCCATGATGAGAGATCTTTTTTTTTTGTAGAAATCAGCCCTTGAGTGCTTCAAAAAAGATGTCTTATTGACTTTGAATGCTCACACCCTAGCTTGCTTGAGAAGAAGGAGAGATGAGTGCTTGAGAAGATTGAATGAGGAGGAAAAATGAGAGGGAAGAAGTGAAAAATGAGGGGGAAAACCCTTATTTATAAAATTTATGCCCTAATTTTCTTGAAATGACACCATACAAGCCGACCTTAGGGGTTTAGAGACAAAATCCCAAAATAATTTTTGGTTAAAATTGAATTTTATGCCACACAGGACTAGGTCTCCCAAGGTGGCGATCTAGTCCACCAGGGCAATTTTCATTGGTTTTTGGGGATTTAGATGTGATTAATATTGTTTTTCAGGATTGTATCACAAAACACATTAAAATAAGGCTTGTATGTGTATTAAGGGGCCATTATAGCATAAGAAAGGGTTGATTTAATGATAACAAGCCTAGGAAAGTGTAAAATAGTTTTACAACACCTTACAACACCTTGGCACAAGGTTTGGAAAAGGGGAAAAAAGGGGGCTAAAAGAGGTCCAAAATCCACAGGCAAGGGTCCAAATGAGTAAAAAGTGTCAAAGGATACACTTTTTGGCGACACAAACTGAAAGAATATATTTACAACCTGAAATAGAGAACTTAAATAGTAACTCAGAAACTCAAATTTTAATTTTACAAATCCATGTACAAATACCCATTTTCCCTTGTGCAAACATGTCCTTGTACAGGTAATTTTTCAAATTTTTGGGCATAAATTTTCCTTTGTCTACTTTATTTCCATTTTTTTGCATATCTCAGTTTTAGTTTTAGGAGTTGCAATTTTTTGTAGTTGTTTGTATTTAATTCAATTGATAAAAAAAAGTGCATTGTTCAAAATAAAAAATTGCATTGAGAGGACATCATTTTCAAATTATTTTTGCATATTAAGATCATTAGATCTGAAATTTTGCACCAAACTTCATTCATACTTGCATTTGACATATAAAAAAACTTTCATCATGGATATGTATTTTGGTAAAATGTGGATTTCCTTAAAATATTTGGTTGATATCTCAATTTGTGTATTTGGTGATGATCATAATACAATTGAGTCTATTCATGATCCTTCACCTCCTAATGAATGTCTCCATGAGATTTAAATCTTAGGTGAAGATGAAGATAACCTACAAGAATTCATACAAAATTCACTTCACACGCATAAATTCTTTGAATGTCCCCATGAGATTGACATCTTAGGGTTAAAGAATTGGATCACATGTGAGAACACCCAAATTCAAGTAACCAAAATTATTCTCAAAATCATAGTCCACACTACAAGTATAATCATATTCCAAAGGATGAAAGTTTTAATTAGAAACAAAGTCTAAAAAAGAGTTTAACCAAGATGCATGATCAACCATCCTAATAGCACTGATCTCTCTACTCTCCAAGTCTCTAATGATAATTCATTCAAGAGTGAGTTTCATAGTCCTCCTTGCTCCATCATGAGTGATTTGATTGATAGAAAGGAGATTTATTGTAAAATTAGGTACACACAAGATATCATTAAATATTTTATCCCCAATATCAATAGATCCCCTCCCAATTATATTAACATAAGTATTATTTCCCATAAAAATAGGTGGCATGACAAAAGTCTCAAAAGAAGAGAACATAGACTATGAATATTCCATATTGTGAGCTCCTAAATATTGAAGCCATATCCTTGATCCATGATCTATAGAAGCCTAAATATCTTTTCCTTTGTTCTTACTTGTACCAATATACCAAATCTTATCCTTGTTAAATTTTATGTGTTTGGAAGAAGCTAAAGTAGATATTCTAGATGGTAAACTAAGTTTTTTCTTCACAAGAAGATGTTTCAATTCATCAAGATCCTTCTTATAATAATAATATTCTTCATGTCCATGCTTCTTTAAATATGCACAAGTAGGATTCTCCTTGCTAGATTATTCTCCCTTAGAAGAGGAATTTTTATTTTCTTTTATGGAACTAGATGTAGATTGTGTGTTCTTATTAGGATTTTTCTTTTTCTTCTCTTTTCCACTTGAATACTTCTCATCATTTTCAATCAAGGCTTGGGATTTTGAAGACTTCAAAGCACCCATTTGAATAATATTATCTTTCTCCCCAGTGATTTGCATGGAAAAATCCTCAAAAGAATGAATTTTAAACTCAATCCCAAAGGCATACATTTTAGCATAGAATGTAGACATAAAAAATAAATATTTAGGTCCTATCTTTGAAAGAACACTTAACACCAATTATGTATCTAATTTTTCAATTTCATAATCCTTCAATTGTGTTCTTAGTGACTTAAATTTGGTGATGAAGTATTTTATGTTTTCAAAATTATGTATGGATTGAGACTTATTAATTCATTATCCTATAAATTTCCTTGAATTTCATATATTTTCCAAAATAATTTTGACAATATAATGTGAAAAAAATCAAGAGAGACATACAAATAAAAATAGACAATAGATTATTCGCAACTATTCAACCACTTATTCTTCATAACTTCAACATCTTCTAGTTCACCATAAAATCCATGAACTATCCTATAAAACCTCTTAACTCTTATGAAATTTTTCATTTTAGATTTCTATTTAGGATAGTTGAAAGGTTTAGAAATGAAACTGAAAAGTGCTTCATGATGAAACAACAAGGAAAGAAAAAAATCAAGAGGAATGCAACCACAAGAAAAAGAATAATCCCTCTAAATTTACTTAATCAAAGAGGCCCCCCAACAATATATGAGCTTGACATTTTATGATCGTTATTACGGATGCCACTTACCAAAAATAGTGAAATTTTCTTGACTTGGTACATGCAAATGAAAAATTTGGCCATAGAACCTATGTGCAGCATTATTTACTATCCTAAAAGATGCAAAACACAAAGAAATGCAAGGAGAAACAACACAACACCACCTCATGATTAGCCTAAGTTGAACTTGAATAAAAGAAAGATGAAACAACAAATATACCTTATTCAAGTTGATATTTTTTGTTGGCCCTTTGATGTAGCTTTAATGTGTTATCCTTGATGGAAAATATGATGAAAATGATATGTAAAGTGATCTAGATTGCAAGATGAATGCAATGAAAGATGTGGGTAGTTTGGTAGATGAATGCAAAAATGGAGGTTGAATGCAAGTATGCAAGTGCTTGAAATCTTGTGTTCTTGAGAGTAGAATTCTTGAATGAATGTGATATGGAAAAATGAGACAAAATCTTCTAGTTTAAGGGAAGATTCTCTAGAGAATTCAATGGCTAGGATTTAGCCAATATGGGAAATATGGAGGGTTGTGGTGAATTGAGGACTCACAAGCCCTCATATCTTGCCACATGTGGAAGATGAGGTGTCAAAAGGATAGGTGATTTGGAAAGAGGACATGTGAGGTGGAGGTACTTGTAAGTACTTTGGGATTAGGGAAATATTTCCTCAAAAAGGAAGTTTTGTCACCATATGAGGATGATGGTGACAAGTGAAGAATTTTGGAAAGTCCTCTCTTATCATCATGGGGATGAGAGAAGTTATTGGGGGAATAAATTTGAATTTTAAATTTACATGATTGAGGATTACCTTGGGGATAAGACAAGGTCCTCATAAAGGAGGTCCTTGTCCCATGTGACTAATGTGACTTATGAAGGAATTTAGAATTTTCCAACAACCTACATGGGGAAGAGAAATGTATTGAATGAATAAATGTGAATTTTGAATTCACATGGGGAAGAGATCAATGCTTAATAAAGAAAATACTTATGAAAGGTTGACTTGGAGGACATACCAGAAATGGCAGGTGATTAGATTAAGGTTGTGCAAACATGTGATTAGGAAGCTTAATGAAGGATTAAAAAAAATTGGCCAAATATGGAGGATCTGACATTAATCCTGATTAAGGATGTGAACATCCTAATCATAGATTAATTAAACTAATCTAGATTAGAAGAATATTATGGAGGATGTGACAAGGAGAGAGAAAAGAGGGAATTTAAAATTGATTTAAACTCAAAAAGGTAAATGACTAAATTAAATAAACTGATATATTTATTTAATTTAGAGAAGAAATGATGAAAGATAAAGTATTTAATTGTTAAATTAAATACTTTAGAAACCTTAGAGGAAGGGTTAATATTAATTAAATAAGTCATTTAATTAATATTGATGAAATAGACGAATAAAGGATACATATTTGACCATATGGGAGTGGTCAAATTTGGATGTCTACAAAATCAAAGTAATTTTTTTTGACAAAATGATATCAATCTAATCAAAACACTAAAAATTACAAACAATTATCTATTTTTTAAAGAATGCATTAAAAAATGTTATCATAGGAGAAAGAATGAAGCCCTAAAAGTCCCCAAATTGAGAAAGACTCAACAACACCTATGAGAGTCTAAATTTTCTAGTAAATAAAAAAATAAAATAAATTTTTTTTGTACCACTACATAGAGCAAAAAATTCTACCTCAAATAAAAAAAAATTCTTGCAAAAAAGAGGTCTTGAGCCTAAGTTATGAGCATTTGAAAATTTCCCTCCAAAACCAGAAATTCAATGGAGAGGGAAGAATTTTTTTAAAAGAACCTAATGATGTTAGTAGGGGATATTATTTCAAAATTATAAAACCATTGGCTTAAAATTTGCATCTTAGAGGCCATCATAGTTCAACTGGGGGTTGTTGAAATATTCAATTTATTGATTGGTATATACTTTCTATGGTGAGTCTATTTAAATGCACAAAATATACTTTTTTTGATGATCATCGGTTTTTAAAAATAGAATACATGTAGTTAAGGTGGTGAGGCCTACTAGCTATACCACGTGGCATCATGAGAGTTCCCGCATATCCTACTATTTGCAATGGGTTATAGTTTTGTGGACCGTATGGATTTATAGACTTCTAATACACATAGACATATATATATATATATATATATATTAACAAAAATAATCTCAAAAAATTTAAAATAAATAATTTTTTTTTCAACGACCATACAATTGTCAATTTCTAGTGACTGAGAACACAACCATATGATCGTACGGACAACCCAAGGAGGAATATTTTTTTTGAGGGCTTCGAGTGAAGTGCTTTGATTTTGATAAATTGATAGTCAATGTTGGGGTTTTTGGGACTTTTGGACGTGATGGAAGGGTATGTTTTGATCCAAAATTATCCAAACTTGTAGTTACCTTCTAAATAGGGCAACCACTTTTCAGCTTCAAACCCTCATAGATCTAGCCTCACATGTCTAATTTGGACAAAACAAAAGGAAACAATGACTTTCTTGAACACCTTGAACTTAATGGTGAGCTCAGATCCAAAATGAACCTAAAATACAAAAACACAAAGAGGATCCCCCCATAATCTAGTATTTCTATCAAGTTTTCCTGATTCTCTAAATCACCATTTGATGCAAGATAAAAGAATACTCAAATTTTTAATATCTACAAAAATCTCTCATAAAATACCAACCAAAGGCATCCATCTTAGTTTGATACCATGTAAGATTTTTCTATGAAGATAGCCACCCAATATCTAGTGGCCAAATAGAAAGAATAAAGATAAGATGAATATGACAAGAACAAAATGTATTCCTATTAGGAAATATAAAATAAAATTTATTATACAATGTATGAGAGACCCTTGGTTATATATCCAAGGTGAGACATAGGATTAAAAAAGAACATGACAAGTGTCTTAATTCTATGTGATGAGATAATTAATATTAAATGAAACAATATAAGATAATATATAATGCCAACTAAAACTTCTAGAAATATTCCCTAGGACCTAAGTAAACTTAACATGTGAATAGGACCTACTAGGTGAACTAGCTAGGTAAGAAATCATATTCACAATAAAAATGATCATTGAAAGGTTGATGATTCTCCTCCAAAATATCTAGTATTCATGCCTCTTTAGACTCATCAAATATTTTCATCAACAAATGATTGGATTGGTGATCCTTCAAACACTAAAAGAACAAGGTCACAATTTTAGTAGCCTCCATATCTCTTTGTTGCTTTAGCTTCAGATCCATAATCCTTTTGGGAAGCTCCAAGTATCCTCAAGTGGGATACTTTTATGTATGAAGATTTCAATTCGTTGGAGAGGAACCATACATGAGATCTAGTTCCTCTTTCCAATGAGTAAAAGTACAAAGCCGTGTCACACTTTTATAAAGAAATCAGCCAACACTGATCTAAATTTTAAAATTGAATCACTAGAAAGTGGCATATATGTTTTGAATTTTGAAATGATGTAAACTAATAAAATGTGTATTTTTTATTATATTTTATGTTTGTATTTTTTTGACAATATTAAAAAATTATTTGAGTATAGTCTTTTATAAATTAGCACTATAATTTAGTTGCTAATAAAATGCTAAAAAATGACGTTACATGAGACGTCAAGCTTTATATAGTAAATTTTATTTTTTTTTCCTTCATATTTTTTGTGTATATTTATAACTTGAAACTTTAGTGCATGGATATTTTTTTTTTGCAATCCTAATAAATATATATTTTTAAATAAATATTTAAATGTGTGTATAAAAACACAACTATTTCCACTTAGTCTGTAAACTTTGATATTAAATATATATCTAAAATAGAAAAAACATTATACTATATTAATCTAGATTCTTTAATCTAAGGCATCGTATATATATATTTTTGATAATTTTTAGTATTTTTCTTGACATGGTAATCAACCTAATATTTTTGTATTGATAACCTACTTTTAGTAAAAAATAAAAATAAATTATAAATTATAATTGAACTATTAAAATAAATATATATTTGAAAACTACACTTATGGATCTACAAAAGGGTATTTTTTATATTTTTAAAAAGATGTTATTTATATGAGTAGGAGTTGTTCAAACTTTAAATTTTTCAAATAATTCATTGTTTCAGTAAATTGGCTTCAAGTGCTGCTACATATGTATTTAGCCAAAAAATCTAGTTGAAGAAGTTGTGGACATATTTAACTTATCTAGAATGAATCTTACTAGATCATATGTTTCACCAAAATTGAATTTTAGTTCTAAATACTAAAATTTACTTGTGCTGATAAGTTTGCCAAAAGTGTGACACAACTTTGTATTTTTTATTAGAGGAAAAATCAAAATTTCAATGCAAGTGGATCTATTAGAAACAAAATTTATAGTACATGGGTTAGTTGACAATCATAAGGATCACTTGATCACAAAAAGATTCTCCCAAGTTCCTGAGATTGACTACTCTGATACTTTTGTGTTAGTTTCCAAAGTGAATTCCATCTAACTTGTCCTTTCTATAGTTGCAACCTATTATTGGGAAGCTCATCAAATGGATGTGAAGAGTGTATTTCTTCATGGTGAACTTCAAGAGGAAATCTACATGGAGTAGCCACAAGGGATTGTGCATGGTCCTTCACTTGTTTTTCATCTTCAAAGTCTCAATATGGCCTCAAAAAATCTCCTCAATCTAGGTATGCTAAGATGAAATCCTTCCTTCTAATAGTTGGGTTCACTCAATGCAATTTTTATTTGAAGATATACAATATGTATCAAGATGGCACTCTCACTTTCTTTGTAAGAAATAGGTGTGTATGCCACATGTGAGTCAACTTAAGACACGTTGTCTACATCCCAAGCTTGCTCTTATACGTTCATGAAAGGTTAAAAAGTAGTCAAAAGAGACAACAAGAAGTGACATATAAGAGAGAATGCTAACTAACCCCTTGCCCCCACTTAGTGCAGGACAAGAGTGAGCTGAAGGCATTGGTGAAATGTAAGAGTAGAGTGAAAATTAGTATCAATTAGAGGAATGAGTTGCCCCCAAAGAAGGAAGGACACCAAAATACTTAAGATGTTGGATTTTTCTACTCAAGGCCTTACACTCATTAGTGGAATGATCGTGAACTTGGTGGTAGGAACAAAAGGAATGTTTGTGGTAACATTTCTTTCGAGTTCTGGGAGGAAGGGAGATCAAGTGATCTTTGAGGAGTCTCAACAAGATACCATATTGATCAAAGGGAGAAGGCATTCCTTTGATGTGCAACAAGGAAGTGCCTTGCTTAGTATAAATAGTCATACTTATAGAAGGCGCTATAGATTGTGAGATTTTTTTATACTCTTCTGGAAGAGTGTGTAAAATATGAACCAGTAGTAGGTTGCGAGATGAAATTGTTATTAAGAAAAGAGTCCTTTGTTGGTTTCAAAGGATCAATTTCTAAGGTTGGGTTAGAAGGGTGAGTTGAGATGGTGTTGATGGGAGGTGAAGGCTTGGTGATTTTGATTAGAGTACAATAACCAGGACCATGATGTGTTGTTTTAATATGAGGCTCGATAGGGTTGTGGATACCTTGTTCATTAGCACTGCAACCTTTTCCATTGTGTCCAAGCTGTTTCATTAGCTCATAACCTTTTCCATAGAGCTTTTTCAACATTTTTGGATCGGGTGAGGGTTCATTGTTTGCATCAATGGCTAGAGTGGTTGAGATGGATGCTTTGGAAGGATCGGCCAAGTCTTGTGTTGACAAGACTATGTTTCCCTTGTTAGAGTCTTTGTGGATGATCTTGGATTCTCCTAGTAAGGGAGGTGTGAAGTCTAAGGAACCCCAATCATCATCTAAGATCATGGTGATTTGCTCAAGATGTTCTTTATTTGGGTGGTGTGCAGGTTCCACTTGGGTGGTTGGTGTTAAGGTGTGGAAGTGATTCTCTTTGTATTTTTCAATGGTTAAGAAACTGTTTGGTTCGAGATCGGCATCAAGTGTGTACACTATCTTATTGTAGATGTACTTCATCTTATGATGAAGAGTGGAAGGCACTCCATTCATAGCACGAATCCATGACCTACTTAAGAGAAGATTATATAAAAGCTCATGAGGCATAATATGGGTTTTAGTATCCAATGTGGCCATTCCAACTGTAAGAGGTATAGTGACCACACCGAGCGGTTTCTTAGGGATGTTGTCAAATACTTTGATAGATAGAGAATCAGGTTTGATGTGGGATCTATTGATGCCAAGCCTATCCAAAAGGATCACAAATACACACATTAAGAGAAAAACCAGTATCTACAAGAGTTCACTTGATCCCTTTTCTTTTGTATTGAAATATTATTATGAGGCTTCATTTTGTTTTTGCACATCCAAAGGAGGAATCTCACTTTGGGGAAAAACAATATCAACATTAATTTCATGAATAATAGCTTCTATGTGCTCATTAGGAGGGATGGGAACTTGTTGTAGGGAATTTTGCATTATTTCTTGATAGTGAGAGGAGACTTGAATAAGATCCCATAAGGATATTTTAGTGAGATTATTCCTTAGTTGATCAACAAGATCATACTCCCTAAGAAGGGAATTTAGGTGAGGGGTAGCAGGTAAGATGGGATTAGGCAAAGGTAAGGGAGTTGAGGGTGGGGGTTGCGGTCATGGATTATTATGGGTGTAATGTGTATGAGCAATGGTATCATGACTCGGTTGCTGCGACACATTTTGGTAGGTAGGTAGAGGGTAAATTCGGGTTAAGGTTTGGTTGAAGGAGGGTAAAGGATGAGTTGAGGTTGAATAGTATTAACATCCCATAGGGAAGGAGAGTCTAATATAGGCTCAACATCTTCTTGTAAGGGCATAATATTATTAAGGAAATGATCAATGATGGGATTAAGAGGAGAGGAAGGATTAGGATGGGATTTTATTTGATTTTCAAAGGGCTCATTCTCTTGTTCCCTACTATTGACCCTAGTATGATAAATTGGAAGAGGTTCATCACATGCTTCGCTACAAGGGGAGGAGGCATCAAGATAAGGACCACTATGAGTTTCAAATAGGTAGGGAGGGTTGAGAGTCTTATGACTCTTAGGAGAAGGATATTCTAACACCAACATGTCCTCTTTGCATCGAGGAGGGACATTAGAAGGACAAATTTGATCATCATGGTTAAGGGGACTAGGTAAGGTAATGTTTAGAAATGTGTTTATGATTTCATTTTATTGTGCTAAAATATCTTCCCAAAGGGGATGAGGAGAAGAACAAGAAATACCTTCATGATGCTCAACGATTGTACCTTCTTTTAGCAAGATACCTTTGTCACTAGAAGGAGAGGTATCAAGAGAGGAACAATTATGATCATCATGATTGTCTATGTTTGTATTTTATTCTAACACATCATCCTAACAAATAGTAGAGATATAAGGTAGTGTAAGTTCAAGGAAATTATTAATATTTTCATTCACTATACTCTCATAACTACGGAATGCATTGAATGAATGATTAACATGTTCATTTACTAACTTTTTCTTTGTAATTTTGGAAAAAATTGAAAGTAACATGTTTGAATAATTTACAATGAAATGTAAAGAGTTAAATGAAATGCAGTTTTTAGATATCAAACAAAGTAATTCACTGATTACACTATGCAATAATCTCAAAATAAAATGTTGTGAATGCAAAATTTGAAAAGGTGCAATGCATGAAATGAGCTAATATAAGCTAGTTGTAATGAAATACATGTAACAAAAACACAACCAATTGATACAAATAGATAATGGCACAACAGAAAAGAAAAAATTAGGGTTTTCAGCTCTGTAAAGGGCGGTTTGAGAAGCCTGAAGGGACTAGGTCGCCCAGAGTGGTGACTTAGTCCTCCTAGTGAGTTTTTTGAGAGTTTTCAAAATATGTTGATGAAATTAGGTGGTTTATGTGTTGGAAAATGAAAATATAATAGGGAAATGTAGAATTTCAAAAATATTTAATGTTTTAAAATGCAAAAATGCAGCCTATATGCATTTTTCACTAGTGTAAATTTTAAAACCCTAGAATGCAACTTCACTAATGGAACATGCAATGCAAGCTAAATATAGGACAAGTAAGGACTCTAAAATAGAAAGGAAGGGTGCAAGGATGTTAGGTTCACCAAAATGAACCACCAAAAATATGATATGCTAAAAGGGAAAGAGGATTTCCCTTTACTAGGCCCTTAGGGTTTTTCACCTAAAGAGCACTTGGTTTAGGAAATGGCTCTCTTTCCACTTAATGATATACCTTATGGGTGAGTTAATTCAAAGGGGGATTTATTTTGAAGTGTGTTTGAGTGTGTCTAAGTGTAATAAACTTAAAATAGAATTATTTAATAATGCTAAACCTAAGAAATGCAAAGTGCTAGAAAACACATAATGATATGCAAACATATACAAAATGACCTAAGAATGTACAATAAACTAAGCATAAATGAATGAGATAGAATGTGTGCAACTAGAATTTGAAGAAGGATCTGATGGAGGTCTGGAATGCAGATGAAAATGATGCAGAAGCTGAAAGGGAAACTTTTTCCAATCTGGGCGACCTAGTCCCAGATTTAAGAAAACTGGTCTAGAGCTTGTTTCTACCAAATGGGTGTCTGGAAATGTGAAAAATCACAGAAAGACCTGTCTAGTGCGACTAGGTCACCATTGTTGGTGACTTAGTCCTCTTCAGGATTTCTAGAAATTTTGAAGGGGAAATAGAAGCCCCTGGTTTGCACCTCAGTTCTTCACAGTTGTCCGTTGATGAAAAAAAAATGAACCACCAAAATGAAGAAGGAAAGAGGATTCCCCAATGAGCCTCTAGGGTTTTTTGCCTAGAAGCTAGGTTAAAGAATAATGCTCTCTTTCACACCTTTTCATTTTAGGGTTCATTCAAAGTGGGTTAGGGGCTTAAAGTGATGTGTGTGGATTTCCCTAAATGTTGGAAATAAATAAAATAAACTATCTAATGGATGAAAACTATTGGAATGTAAATGATGCTAGAAAACACACTATGATATGCAAATGATCTAAGAATTGTAAAAAAACTATGACAGAAATGAAGGGAAAGGAAGATGAGCACCTAGAGGCTAGAGAGGGATGGAATGAAGGTCTAGAATCCTAGAAAAACTAATGCAGAAGCTTAGAAGGACACTTATGTCGTTCTGGGTGACCTAGTCCTTTTTCTGTGAAAATCTATCGAAACCCGTTTATGCCAAGAGGGTACTTATATCCACAAAAAACCCTAAAATGAATGTATGGTGGGACTAGGTTGCCACTAATGGTGGCCTATTATCTTTCAACCTTTCGGGAAGTCTGAGAGTCGAATTTGGAGGTCTCGATCTACACTTTCTCCATCTCCAAGTGTCTAGATCTATAGCTTTGATTCTCGGTTTGTAGGTGTCCTTTATGTAGATTCTTAACCTAACCAACAAGGAGGTGTCTCAAACAATTATTCAATCCACTCTTGAATGATTTCCAAGCTTCCAAGATACCTAAATCTACAAACACACAAAGAAGGAGAAGGAAATGTTGATTGTTAGAGTATAAGGGTTTGCCTTGGTCAAACCCCTTTTAGATAATAAAATCAAATGATAAAATAATGTAATGAAACATGAAATGATTGAGCTAATACCTTGTCATGATGAATGATCTGATGTTGTTGCAACACTCAACCCTTGAATACCTTGGAGAGATGTCTTGATGACTTACTATGCAGAAACCCTAGCTTGCTTGAGAAGAGTAATGGATGAGAGGTAAGTGAATGAACTAGTTAGGGTTTAGAATGAATGGAATTAGGTAAAAATGAGGGGAAAGACCCTTATTTATAGAATTTATGCCCTAATTTTCTCAAAATAACAACATACCAGCCAACCTTAGGGTTTAGGAGACAAAATCTTGAAATAAATTTAAGTTAAATTTGAATTTTATGCCACATGGGACTAGGTCACCCAAGGTGGCGACCTAGTCCAACTGGGAAATTTTCATTGGTTCTCAATTATTATCATGTGATTATTGTTTCTTGTCAGGATTGTCTCATGAAACACACAAAACTAAGGTGTGTATGTGTATTAAGGGGTCATTATAGCATAAGAAAGGGTTGATTTAGTGATGAAAATCCTAGAAAGGTGTGAAAATATTTTGCAACACCTTACAACACTTTGGAAAAAGGCTTGGAAAGGGTTAAAAAGAGGTCCAAAATCCATAAACAAGGGTCCAAATGGGTGAAAAGTGTCAAGGCTACACTTGTTGGAGACACATTTAGCCCCCACTTTAGTGAGAGGATGAACTTGCTCCATACTCACACTAAAGTAGCCAAATGGAGATGGAAAAGAATAAAAAATAAGAAGAAGGAGGTCAAGCCCCCAAGATTCGAGATTCGAAGTCAAGTGGACATCAATGCAAGAAGACAATTTCAAGTTAATGGTTTACAGCAAAACGAGATGCATGATCATGCAATGACAAGAACTTGAAGAATGTGAAAGGTGAAAAGATGTACTCACCAGGGAAAAATTTAGTGGTGAATAATAGAAATCGGGAGCTCCAAAAATGGCGAATAGTACAAGCTAAAACAAAGACTGAATTGCCAGGTTTTTACAAAAAAGTAATTTCGACTCGATTAATTCACCATGTAAATGATGCATCATTGGTACTGATTCACCAGTAGTTTATACAGTAAAATTTAATAATATTCACCAGTAATATTGTGTAATTCTAGAGAATCAAGAAAGGATTCTACTATATTCACTCCAAGCTCCCGGAAAGACCTCTGATCAAAGCTTTGTTTGATCTCCACCATTCACTGTTTCCAATAGTTCATGACATATGTCATCATCGTTGTATCGACGGGACATCCCTAAGTGTCCCACTGATGATGTTCACTCACGTCGATAAGGCTTCCATACTCCACCTGGGGTCCACCAAGGCATAGGTACACCACTTGTGTAATTCCAAAGAATCATGAAGAGAATCTACAATATTCGCGTGAAGCTCTCAGAAAGACATCTGATCAAAGCTCTGTTTGATCTCCACCATTCACTATTTCCAATAGTTCATGACATACGCCATCATCATTGTATCGATGGGACATCCATAAGTGTCCCACTGATGATGTTCACTCAAGCTAATATTCACTCACGGAATGAACTTGCAGCCATCCGATTTAAAAGCTAATCGATGGTAAAATTTTCAAGTTTCATTTAGTCTTACTTTTCAAGTGAGATTTTTTAAAAACACTTCATCCATGTGTGTTCCAATGCATTTTCAATAGTGAATTTATGTTGTCCCCGGACCCTGCGAGGGGGCGTTTCCCCCTCGACCCCCACAAGGGGGCTCTGCCCCCTTAACCCCCACAATGGGTGCTGCCCCTTGACCTCGCCGGTGGCTTCCGCCCCCTAGCCCCTACTTCAATATTAAAAATATATATATATATATATATATGGGGCAACTGCGTCGACCAACTATGAAATTTTTTAAAGGAGAGATTCACCAGTGTAATTAATCTTTTTAGTGATTATTCACTAGGATTCGCCACTGTGATTATTATTTTTACCAATTATTCATGAAGATTCGCCAAGATTTTATAATTTTTTTAATACCGTGCATAAGATTCGCCAGGAAAATTAATATTTTTTTTCAAATAAAAGGAAAGATTCGCGAGTATTTTACACCTTTGCCAAGGGGGGGGGGGGGGTTCTTAAATTTATCCCTGGTGCTCACTCTGAGGCCACATAACATCAGGTTTTCCATGGGGTGAGTTTTCCCAAAAGGTGAGGAATATACACATGGTTGGTATGTACTCACAAAGGTGGCTATGCGGAAAGTTGTGCCACTTGTTGGGCTTCCATTGTAACCATACCAAAGTTATACCTTTTGATAACTTTAATAAGGCACCCCAAAAGGAAGTGATGTTTTGAAATGATCTAAGTAATGTTCAAAGAGATTTTTCTTAGTTCATACAATGTCTCATCTTAAGGAACATCATGTGTAATGTGTTCAAGAGATGAAAAGTGCAAATGGACTCATCTTGTATCCAAGAGAGGAATAACTCATCTTGTATACAAAAGAGAAATAACTCATCTTGTATAAAAAAGAGGAAAAATGCAAATGTCTCATCCTGAGAAAAATTGTATGTAATGTTTCCAAGAAAGGGAATTGCAAGAAGAGGAAAATCACATAATTAAATGTGAGTGGTGATGTATGCCCCCACTTTAAAGTAATTGTGAAACTCTCTACTATGAGAAATTTATTTAAAGTAGAAGAGGAAGAGCACATGAGAGCTTGTTTGGAGAGCCCTATGCCCAGTCATATGTTTTTGAGAAGCTACGTCATGAAAGGGAGAGTATGCCACATGTGAGTCAAGTTGAATACATGTCGTCCACATCCCAAGCTTTCTCTTATATGTTCATGAAAGGTTAATGACAGGTCGGAAGAGACAACGACAAGTGATATACGAAGGACGATCCTAACTAACCACTTTCCCCCACTTAGTGTAGGACAAGGGTGAGTTAAAATTGCTATCAATTAGAGGAAGTAGGTGTCCCCACATAAGAGAGAGTAGAAAAATCCTTAAGATGTTGAATTCTACTACTCAAGGCATTACACTCATTAGTGTGATGACCATGAACATGGTGGTAGGCACAAAAGGAATGTTTGTTGGAACATTTCTTTCAAGTTCGAGGAGGAAGAGAGATAAAGTGATCTTGGAGGAGTCTCAACAATAAACTCTCTTGATCAAGGGGAGAAGGTGATCCTTTAGTTTGTGAAAAAGAAGTGTCTTGCTTAGTATAGGATTTCATACTTACGCAAGGTGCTAGATATTGTGAGATTTTGTATACTCCTTTGGAGGAGTGTGTAAAATCTACATCACTAGTGGGTTGCGAGATGACAATTCCATTAAGCGAAGAGTCCTTTGTTGGTTTCACAGGATCACTTTCTAGGGTTGGTTTAGAAGGGTGATAGGGGATGGTGTTGATGGGAGGGGAAGGTTTGGTGATCTTGATTAAACGACAATAACCAAGACCATGGTGTGTTGTTTGTGTATGAAGCTCGATAGGGTTGTAGATACCTTGTTCACTATCACCACATCATTTCCCACTATAGCCAATTTGTTTCATGAGCTCATAGACTTTTCCATAAATATTTTTTAGCACTTTTGGATCGGGTGAGGGTTCGTTGCTTGCATTGGTGGTGAGAGTGGTTGAGATGGATGCTTTGGAAGGATTGGACAAGTCTTGTGTTCACAAGACTATGTTTCCCTTGTTAGAGTCTTTGTGTATGATCTTGGTTTCTCCTAGTAAAGGAGGGGTGAAGTCTATGGAACCTCAATCGTCATCCAAGAGCTTGGTGATTTTCTCAAGATGTTGTTCTTTATTTGGGTGTTGTATGGATTCCACTTGGGTGGTTGGTGTTAAGGTGTGGAAGTGTTTCTCCTTGGATTTTTCAATGTTTAAGTGATAGTTTGGTTTGGGATTGGTATCAAGTTTGTAGACTTTGTTATTTTAGATGTACTTCATCTTACGAGGAAGAGTGGAAGGAAATCCATTCATAGCATGAATCCACAGGCTGCCTAAGAGATGATTGTATGAAAGTTCATGAGGCATAATATGGAGTTTTGTGTTCAATATGTCCATTCCAACTATAAGAGGTATAGTGATCACACCAAGCGGTTTCTTAGTGATGTTGTCAAATCCTTTGATAGAAAGAGAATTAGGTTTGATGTAGGATCTATCAATGCCAAGCCTATCCAAAAGGCTCGCACTACACACATTAAGAGAAAAGCCAATATCTACAAGAGTTCTCTTAATCCCTTTTCTTTTGTATTGAGATATTATTATGAAGACTTCATTTTTTTTTGGCATCTCCAAAGGAGGAAGCTCACTTTGGTGAAAAAACAATATTGGCATTAATTCCATTAATAATAGCAGCTATGTCATTTGGTTGCACATTAGAAGAGATAGGAACTTGTTGTAGGGAATTTTGTTGGGAAATTCATGCCTCAACATTCTGGTTTCCCTTGAAGACTTGGTCGCTTTCTATGTTTTTCCTTGGTTCTGTCGGAGGCCAAACTGAGATGGAACCTAGCATTTAACTTTTACTAAGTTTCGGGTGCTATTCCCGTTCCTGTTCTGACTCCACTTCTTTCTTTTGGTTCTCACTTTCCTTTGTTCTAGCGGAGTCAAAACCGAGTTGGACCATGGCTCTGAACATTTGGTAAATTCCTTTCTCTGTTCCCATTCCAGCTCCGGCTTCGGCTCCGACTCCAGTCTCCAATCTCCAGTCTTCATGGTGTGAGTGTTCTTGTTCTCATTTTGGCTCCAGCTCTAGCTCCGGTCTCTGTGGTGTGAGTGTTACTGTTCTCGCTCTGACTTTGGGTCCGGTCTCTACTTTTTCCTTGGCGGTTATCACCATACCGTAGGCAGTGAATCCACTCACCGCAGTAGCATGGTGGGACCACTTGCTGTTGGGTCTGGCGGTTAATGCCATACCGCAGCCAGTCAAGTGATTAACTATGGCGGTCATGGTAAGACCACCTACGGCTTGGTTGGTAGTTACCGCCATACCATAGCCAATCAAGTGACTGACTGCAGTGGTCGCGGTAAGACTACCTACAGTCAGCCAAGATGGCTTACCACCATACCACAAGCCGTGTCGGTCTGGGTAGTGGTAGTGGGGTAGATGGCGGGGTGAGCTCAGGCGAGCTCATAGCCATACCACGATGGGGTTGTTTGAGCTTGATGGTAGCGCAGTGGAAGCAGAATGTGCTCAAGACTTAGTTGACCGAGTTGGACTGATTTGACCGATAGTCAACAACAATAGGTGAATGAAATGATGAAATGTGGAAAGTTCTTTGAGATCCCATTGGCTAGAGAGTTATTTCTTGATTGTGATAGAGTTGTATTATTGATGGAAGGTTGACGAACGCGTATGGGTCGAGTTAATGATTGTGTGGCTCGATGCAACTATATAAGCGATGCACGTTATCAGGGAATGGTCAGGGCTTGCAGGTGGATAATTTCTTATCCTGTTGACTGTTGCAGGTAGGGATGGACTGAACATGTATGCACATTGTGTAAGATTATAAATAATCTTCTATGTAGTTCGAGTCAAATGATGAGCGATATCAGAGAGAGGCTAAGAGTGTTCGAATTATTCAACAGTGAACACTTTGACTCTTGGATCTGATAAGATGTGAACTTGTGGGGCCAAGAGCCTGGGCTAGCCATGAGGCTAGCTATGACAATCTTTGAGAGGAGCTAAAGGGAATCTACACAGTATGTCCTCAGGACATTGTAACTGTGAGGATATTCTTTTCCTGTATCTTTCTCCAGATGAACAAGATGTAATATCCTGAAGAGCATAGCTCTAGTTTTGTATTGTAACCATTTTAGTTACTGAATAATACAAGTGAGCTGAATGTTTTGGAGGTGTGATTTTTTACCTGAAAAGGTTTTCCCCACGTATATCTGTGTGTTCATAGTTTTATCTTTCATGGTTATCTTTTTGTGTTGAATCAGTTATTTGTTTGCATCCACTTCTCTTAGAGGATCAATGGGGGATCAACTGTGCCTATTTTCGCTTTATGACATAGTTGTTTGTGTCTTTGTTGTGATTTTGAATTGAAATCACTAAGGAACTATTGTCTTAGATGCATATCTTGATGACAAAACAAATCTGTATCCCCAGTAGTGGTATCAAAGCATGTTTGAGGGAGGTTGAGGCTTGATGATACCAACTAGTTGTATTAGAGCCTTCTCTTGGTTGCTAAAGTTTTGGGTTTTCTCCTATGAAGATTTCTTAGCCCGGCAAGCTTGAGGAAGTCTGGAGAAATCAGTTGGTGATTGATCCTTCGATGAGTGGAAGTGTGTGCTTCATTGATTCAACACACAATTTTGAAAGACGTTGGAGATCAATGGAGTTGGTCATGTTGTGGCAACATGGTCTGAGGCTCCTGGATCACAACAAAGTTCATGATGCAAAGGGTGTTAGATGTGCTTGTGGTTGTGTTGCAGTGAAGTGTGGTTTCATACTGGGTGTCTATGTGAGAGGGTCCCTAGTGGTATGCAGTTGCTTGTGTTGTTGTTCAGCCATGGAGCATTTAGCTTGTGCTGGGTGTTTTGACATAGCACTGAAGGCGGTTTCTCTCATGCTCTGGTTGCCTGGAGGCTATGAAGTGATCTTTGTGGTTTGCAACTTCTGGATAGCCTAGCTTTCTCATTTGCTTGTGCATGACTATGGCGTTGGAACTGGTCTGAAATAGACCTGTTGTTCTTGTGTCCCTATTTCTTGCACTTGCATGGTTCATATTCATGTCTTTGGCTCTAGAGTTTTTGGGTTGATTTTCCTAAAAAGTCTATGACACATGTTCATGTTTCTTTTCATTGTTCTGGTTAACTGTGATGGTTGTGTGGAGACTCCTAAGTCATCCAAATGATCAGTGAATATGGAGATGTGTGGGTGTATTATAAAAACTATGGTTCTGTAGGTTTTGCACGGTCAAGGAAAACTTGTGTTTGTGTGGAGCTGTTGTCTGCTATTTTCTAGATCCTGGCTTCTGGGGTGTGACTGGATGATATAGTTGTAGTTCAACATATCTTTGAGGAGGTGTGATGTCTTCTCTGCATGGGAGTGTTGGTATGAGTTTCTCTTTCAGCATTCTTGTGGTATGCTTTGATGGTTTCCTAGACTATGGTGCTTGAGTTGTGGACGTGACTGGCAAATCAGATCTGTTGCTGATCTAGTGTTTGGGTCATGCTTGTCTTCTTTGGTTATTCTCTTTGATTATCTCAATTTTGCAGTTTCCAGTGCAATAATATATTTTCATGTTTCATTTGGTTGTATCCACGAGTTATGCAATGTTGTGGGCTATCCTTACCTACATGTTTTCTATGAGACAACTCGAAAGTGGAATTTTTATATCCACAAGGTTGTAATTGTGTGGTGCAGATTTGTTAGCTGACCTTGTCTGTGGTCACTTGTGCATTGGCATGGCTGTTTTGAGATGAGAGGAGGAATGGCATTTGAGTACTTGAATAGTTAGTAATGGGGACCTGAAGCATGTGAATCACAGTGTCATGGAGAGCTGGATACATTGGCGTAGTGTAAGCTTTTGATAGTGATGGGGTGGTCAGTCATGGTGCTTAGAGAGCTCACTGTCATAGTTCAGTGGGATTTTTAGCAATGACTCTGGATTCATCAGTTGGTGATGAATGGTATTCTTTGGTGTTGCATAATTTACATTCGCATGTTGCCTATTTGAAGGTGTACAACATCTTGGAGCCATGGAGGACTCTGGTAGTCTTTGGTTGAGATGCTATTGGTGCTTGATAGGTGATGTTGGTTTAGAGTTTTGGCATGTTGCTTTGCTCTTGAGACCATGGATATTTCACTTGAAGAATGGTATCTCCTATGGGGATGTGTAGATTATGGTGTTATGATAAGTATTTTGAAGCTTTGATAGTGGTCTGGGGTTTCTCTATGTTTAGAGTGCATTGGTCATATGTTGGTGAACTTCATGGTTGCTGCAGTATTGCAGTTTGGAGCTAGCATGAGATGACAGGTTGTTGATACTCATGGATGCATGGAGAATAAGGTGAGGCTGGAATTCTTATGAGAATTTTGTTGTTACAACGGAAAGTTCGAGAAGCCTGCACCTTGGTTGAATGTGAATTCAATAGAGACCTTGAAGGAGAATGCTCTTGGGTAAGTCACTTTGGCTTATATATCTTGGATGAGAATGTTTTTCTTTTCTTCTTGGTCTGCTCAGTAGTGGTCTCACTTTGAAAGGTATTTTCCCATTATATCTTTGTGTGTTATGCTTTATCTTTCATGGATATGAATCTTGAGTTGTTTTATATTCTAAAGGATTCATAATGGAAGATGGATAGCATTGTGTATCTCCTTGTCCTTTGAGGACTGACAGGAGATGGTTATATGGGTAAGTCTGGTTTTCTTTGAGGTGCTTACATCCATGGTTTTATTGGATGTTGTTAAGGCTTTTCCTTTGGGATGTGAAAAAGATCATTCTTGACATAGCTGGCATATAGAAGTGTTTGTATAAGGGTATCTTTTTTGATTTGTTGTTTCTCTCTAATTTGGTTTTGTTCCTCCTGATTGTTCCTTTTACTTTAGATGTGAGTTGCCTTTGTGGTGCTAAGTTGGTCACAGTTTGTGGTTATGTGTTGTCACTTGGGTGATGACACAAAGGTACCTGCGCTTCTTTCTTCACTCAGGTTTGGAAGAACTGTGGAAGATAGTTGAGAGAAACTTTTCTTGCAGCAGGTGGTTGCAGGTGTTGCAGATCAGTGTGGATGTTCCTCGGAACTACATGGTTAAATTTCTTTGTGCAGGGTTTGGTGGACTTGGTATGCCTGGATCATGTGTGATGGTGCTATGTTTTCATTCATTTGGATAGTACCCTTGCAGTGGGAATACCTGGATGTGTTTGGTCTTTTGACTGGTTGATAGAGGGTGCTTGGTTGCGGCTGAGATGGGTGGTTTTATGATGGCATGAGTCTGCTGCTAGTTTTTATAACTTTGAGGTATGGGTGATTGGATGGTTTAGCACGAGCTATGGGTATTGGTTTTCAATCATGTGGTTTGATCAGTTGGATGGAGGGCAGTCAGTTTTATGGTTGTTGTTCTAGCTAGTTGGTTTCTTGTTCTGGATAATGGTTTTGGTGTTCACATTGTGTTTTTTTGCTACTATTTTGGTGCCTTTGCCACCTAGAGGATGAGATGTTTGTGTTTTAGAGACTGGTGCATATACGCCTTGGCTTTCTCCTTTTCCTTTGTTAGATGTTTGGAGCTATAGCCTGAGATGGTGGACATTTTTGATGTCATTACAAGGGTCTTGGTTGGAGAATGGGTGCATGGGTTTGGTCCTTGTTCGAATGTTGGGAGGAAGCCTGAATGTCTTTGTCAAGTGGGAGATTATTGGGAATTTTTTGCCTCAACATTCTGGTTTCCCTTGAAGACTTGGTCGATTCTATATTGTTCCTTGGTTTTGTCGGAGGCGGAACCGGGATGGAACCTGGCATTGAAATTTTGCTAAGTTCTGAGTTATGTTCCCATTCTTGTTTCGGCTCCACTTCCTACTTTTGGTTCTCACTTTCCTTTTTTCTGGCGAAGGTAGAACCGAGTAGGACCTTGGCTTTGAACCTTCGATAAATTCTTGTCTTTGTTCTCGTTTCGGCTCTGGCTCTGACTCTGACTCCGATCTCCATGGTGTGAGTGTTCCTATTCTCGTTTCAGCTTCAGCTTTGGCTCTGGTCTCTGTGGTGTGAGTGTTCTTGTTCTCTCTCCAGCTCTAGCTTCGGTCTCTACTTTTGCCTTGGCAGTTACCACCATACCGCAGGTGGTGAGTCCACTCACCTCGGTAGCGCGGTGGGACCGCCTGCGGTTGGGGCTGGCGGTTACCGCCATACTGCGGCCAATCAAGTGACTGACCACAGTGGCCATGGTAAAACTACCTGCACTTAGCCAAGATGGATTACCACCATACCGTGAGGTGTGTTGGTATGGGCAATGGTAGACGGCGAGGTGAGCTTGGGCGAGCTCATCGCCATACCGTGACGGGGTTGTTTGAGCTTGGTGGTAGCACGGTGGAAGCAGAATGTGTTGGGGACTCGGTTGACCGAGTTGGACTGATTTGACCGACAGTCAACAAAAATAGGAAAATAAAATGACAACACATGCAAAGTTCTTTGAGATCCCATTGGCCAGAGAGTTATTTCCTAATTGTGATAGAGTTGTATTATTGATGGAAGGTTGACGGACGTGTTTGGGCCGAGTTAATGATTGTTTGGCTCGATGTAGCTGTATAAGTGATGCACATTATCAGGGAATAGTCGAGGCTTGCAGGTGGATAAATTATTATAATGTTGACCGTTGTAGGCAGGGATGGGCTGAACAGGTATGCACACGATGTAAGATTACAAATAATCTTGTGTGCAGTTTGAGTCAAACGATGAGCGATATCAGAGAGAGGTTGAGAGTGTTTGAGTTGTTCAACAGTGAACACTTTGACTCTTGGATCTGATAGGATGTGAACCTATGGGGCCAAGAGGCTAGGGTGGCCGTGAGGCTAGCTAAGATAGTCTTTGAGAGGAGCTCAAGGGAATCTACACAGTATGTACTTAGGACATTGTAACTATGTGAAGATTCTTTTCTATGTTGCCTGTATCTTTCTCCAGATGAACAAGATGTAGTATCCTAAGAGCATAGGTCTAGTTTTTTATTGTAACTATTTTAGTTACTGAATAATACAAGTGAGTTGAATATTTTGGAGGTGGGGTTTTTTACCTAAAAAGGTTTTCCCCACATATATCTATGTGTTCATAGTTTTATCTTTCATGATTATCTTTTTGTGTTGAATCTGTTATTTGTTTGCATCCACTTCTCTGAGAGGATCAATGGGGGATCAACTGTGCCTATTTCCACTTTATGGCATAGTTGTTTGTGTCTTTGTTGTGATTTTGAATTGAAATCACTAAGGAACTGTTGTTTTAGATGCATATCTTGATGACAGACCGAATCCGTATCCCTAACAAATTTTGTATCATGTTGTGATAGTGAGGGGAGACTTGAATAAGATCCCATAAGGAGATTTTAGTGGGAGTATTCCTTAATTTTTTAAGGTCATACTCCCTAAGGAGGGAATTCAAGTGAGGGGCAACAAGTAAGTTGGAATTAGCAATAGGTAAGGGAGTGAAGGGTGGTTGGGGTGGGTGTGGATTGTGTCAAGTGTAATTTGTATGAGCAACCTATTATGACTCAATTGCAACAACACATTAGATGTAGGCGAGTAGAGGGTAAATTAGGGTTTAGGTTTGGTTGAAGGAGGGTAAAGGATGACTTGAGGTTGAATAATAATAACATGCCCTAGGGAAGGAGAGTCTAATATAGGCTCTATATTTTCTTGTAAGGGCATAATATTATTAAGGAAATGATCAATGATGAGAGTATGAGGAGAGGAAGGATTAGTATAGGGTTCTATTTGATTGTCAAAGGTTTCATTCTCTTGTTCCATACTATCAACCCTAGTATGAGAGCTTGGAAGAGGTTCATCACATGCTTCACTACAAGATGAGGATGCATCAAGAGAAGTACCGCTATGATTTTCAAATAGGTAGGGAGGGTCAAGAGTCTTATGACTTGTAAGAGGCATATCTTCTAACACCAACCTACCCTCTTTACATCAAGGGGTGATATTAGAAGAAGGGAAAGTTTGATCATCATAGTTAGGGAGGTTAGGTAAGGTAATGTTTAGGAAATTGTTTATGATTTCATTTTCTTGTGCTAAAATATCTTCCCAAAGGGGATGAGGAGAAGAAAAATAAAGACCTTCATAATGCTCAACGATTCTACCTTCTTTTAGCAAGATACCTTTGTCATTATAAGCAGAGGTATCAAGAGAGAAACAATTATGATCATCATGATTGTCTGTGTTGTATTTGGTTCTAAGACATCATCCTCACAAATAGGAGAGATAGAAGGTAGTGTAAGTTCAAGACAATTATTAACGCTTCCATTCGCTGGACCCTCATAAGTGGGGAATGCATTGAATGAATGATTAACATGTTTATTTACTAACTTTTTCTTCGTAATTTTGGAAAGAATTGAAACTAACATGCTTGAAGAATTTACAATTCAATCTAAGGACTTAAAAATGAAATGCAATTTTCAGATATCAAACAAAGTAGTTCACTAATTTCACTATGCAATAATCTAAAAATAAAATGTTGTGAATGCAAAATTTGAAAATGTGCAATGCATGAAATGAGCTCATTTAAGCTAAATATAATGAAATGAATGTTACAAAAACACAACCAATTGATACAAATAGGTAATGGCACAAAACAAAAGCCCAAAAACTGGGTTTTCGGCTCTGTAAAGGGCGGTTTTAGAGGCATGAAGGGACTAGGTTGCCTAGAGTGGCGACTTAGTCCTCCTAGTGATTGTTTTGATATTTTTCAGATGTGTTGGATTGGTTGAGGTGGTTTCTATATTGGGTGATGTAGACCTAAGATGAAAATTTTTTTTTTTAGAAATGATTAATGTTCTAATATGAAAAATGCAACCTATATGCACTTTCACGAATCTAAAATTTCAACCCTAGAATACAAATTAAACAATGCACAATGCAATGCAAACCTAGGATGATGAAAAATCTCCAAATCATACAAGATTGTGTGGATGTTAGGTTCACCAAAATAAACCACCAAAAATGAAGAAGGGAAAGAGGATTCACAATGAGCCGCTAGGGTTTTCCACCTTAAATTTAGGTTGAGGAATAATGCTCTATTTCACACCTTTTCATTTTAGGGTTCATTTAAAGGGGCTTAAGGGATTAAAGTGATGTGTATAGAATGCCCTAAATGTTGGAAATTAATGAAATAAACTATCTAATGGATGAAAACTATTGGAATGTAAAAGATACTAGAAAACACACTATGATATGCATTTGGAGGCTAGATGGATGGCATGAAGGTCTATAATCTTGGAGAAAATGATGCAAAATATGAGGAAACTTATGCCATTCTAGGCGACGTAGTCCTTTTTCTGTGAAAATATGCTAAAACTCATTTTTTCCAAGACGGTACTCATATCCAGAAATTAATGTATGATGGGACTAGGTCACCACTAATGGTGACCTAGTCCCTTTAGCCTTTTGAGAAGTCTAAAAGTTGAATCTAGAGGTCTCTGTCTACACTTTTTGCTTCTCCAAGTGTTCGGATCTGAAACTTTGATTGTTGGTTTGTAGGTGTCCTTTTATATAGATTCTTAACCTAACCAACATGGAGGTGTCTCCAACAAGTGTTCAATCCACTCTTGAATTATTTCCAACCTTCCCAGATACCTAAATCTACAAACACACAAAGATGGAGAAGGAAATGTTGATTGTTAGAGTATAGGGGTTTGCCTTGGTCAAACCCCTTTAGATAATCAAATATAATGATGAAATAATCTAATGAAACATGAAATGATTGAGCTAATACCTTGCCATGATGAATGATCTTTTGTTGTTGCAGCAATCATCCCTTGAATGCCTTGGAGAGATGTCTTGATGACTTACTATGCAAAAACCCTAGCTTGCTTGAGAAGAGTAGTGGATGAGAGGTGAGTGAATGAACTAGTTAGGGTTTAGAATGAATGGAATTAGGTCAAAATGAGGGGAAAAATCGTTATTTATAGAATTTATGCCTTAATTTTCTTTAAATAACACCATACAAGCCGAACTTAGGGTTTAGGAGAAAAAATCCTTAAAATAAATTTAAGTTAAATTTGAATTTTATGCCACATGGGATTAGGTCGCCCAAGGTGGTGACCTAGTCCACCTGGGAAATTTTCATTGGTTTCTAGGGATTATCGTGTGATTATTGTTGCTTGTCGGGATTGTCAAGCGAAACACACAAAAATAAGGCATGTATGTGTATTAAGGGGTCATTATAGCATAAGAAAGGGTTGATTTAGTGATGAAAATCCTAGAAAAGTGTGAAAATGTTTTGCAACACCTTACAAGACTTTGGCACAAGGCTTGGAAAGGGGAAAAATGGTGTAGTCACGGTAGGAGGGTCCTCAAAGAGAAAATTTTGGACTGTGCAACAAGAGTTATACAACAGAAGCCACTCGGAACATGGAGGAAAATGCAGATTCAAAAATTCTTATTATCAAAAAATTCAGTTACAATCGACCGAGAACATATGTTTTCACAGATCGGGCTCACAAGCCTGATACAACATGCTCAAAATATAGTATTCCTATATGCTCCTTATTGCGAGCTGAAATCTTACATCTTGAATCCCAATGATCTGTTACAATGATTTATATCACATCTGAGATCTAGAATCATCCGCATCGTCCAAAGATCATTACAATCTCTGATGAAGGAAATGTAATGTGCATGAAATAGGTCGGCCTTCAATTTGAATTTCTCCTCAGTAGGTGCATATGATGAAGTGTGGACCTAAATTAAGGTCGGGGAGACTCCACGAAACAATTTGAAACACAATCCAAGGATCCACAAGAGATCAAATTAGCCATTAGGCTTGAAACTGCTTCAGTGCTCTATTCTAGAAACTATCACTTAATCTAAAAGTGATAATTTGCTAGAAAAAGATCAAATTATGCTAAAACATTGGAATAAGGAAAATGAACATGTCCATGATGAAAACATAGATCCACAGTGTCGAGTGAGAAAATATGATGAAGTACCGAATCTGCCAACTTGAATCGAACAAGAACTGAATAAGAACAAAATTTAAATGAAAATATTTTTGGTTGATGTAGGATTGCAAAGAACCAAGGATGCTCTTGTATCAAACATCTGGGGTTATTTGAAAATTTATTCCCTCACTTTTTTGGGGCTAAAGGAAGACCAATACGGTCTACCTCAGCCTGAGAAATCCAAGAAGAATCCTGCACTATTTTTCCTTTCCACTTTAAAATATATTCTTTGTATTGTCTTCCATGCCTTGTCCTCCCATCTCTAATATCCAAGATCTCTTCTATCTCATCTGATTGTTGTTTAGGAAACCATTTCTCCAATTTTTCTTTACTGTCTTCACTTAATTCTCCTTCATGGTACTGATGTAGATATGCAATGTTTAATATAGGTGATATAACCATGGCATCCAATAACTCTACTTCATATGCATTTCCTGAATCAAATTTCTTCAAAATCTTATAGGGTCCAAACTTCCTCATTTTGAGATTATTGTATATGCCAAATTTAAATCTTTCCTTCCTTAAATACACCATCACTTCATGTCCAACTTCGAACTCCTTATGTCTCCTCTTTTCATCTACTTGCTCCTTATACTTATGGTTCATATCTTCCAATTGCTGATTTACTTGAGTATGCACTTTCTTCATATGTTCTACAAATTACTCTACTTCTAAACTCCTTTTATCTTCCTTGTTGATGTCTAGCAACTCTGATATACCTCCAGGATGAACTCTAGTAACAATCTCAAAAGGTATCTTTCTGGTACTCCTGTTCACTGAATTATTATAAGCAAAATCTGCTTATGCAAGGACTAAATCACAATCTTCAGTCTTCTCCCCAACCAAACATCTTAGAAAATTCCCCAAAATCCTATTTACTACCTCTGTCTATCATCAATCTATGGGTGAAAATTAAAATTGAACTTTAAATCTATCTTTAATTTCTTCCAAAGTGTCCTCCAAAAGTAACCAACAAACTTTGTATCTCTGTCTAAAACAATACTCCTAGGTAATCCATGCAATCCGATTACTTCCTTGAAAAACAAGTTTGCTACATGTACTACATCCGTTGTCTTCTTACAAGGTATCAAATGTGTCATTTTTGAAAATCTATCCACCACCACAAATATAGAATCATTACGTCTCTGTGTCTTCGGCAAACCAAGTATGAAATCCATGTTGATATCCTCCCAAGGTCTCTCTTGAACTATCAAAGGCTTATACAATCCAACATTCTGACTACTCCCTTTTGCAGCTTGAGAAACTCTACAACTCTACACAAATTTCCTAACATCCCTATGAATCTGTGGCCAAAAGTAATTCTCACTTACCAATGCTATTATCTTATCAATTCCAAAGTGTCCTACCAATCCTCCACTATGTTTTTCTTTCACCAAATTATCCCTAATTGAACTTTGAGGTATACACAACTGATTCCCTCTGAAAAACAAATCCTCCTAAATGAAATATACCAACCACTGACTCCTATCTACCAAGACTGGTCCTTTACAAGCTCTCCAAGGTTTTGCAAAATTTGGGTCTTTCTCATACAAGTTCTTCAATTCATTAAACCCTAATACATCCACTCTCATTTCTTCCAGTAAATTCCTTCTCCTACTCAAAGCATCAAAGAATATATTAGACTTTCCACTCCTATGTTTCCAAAAAAAAGTATAACTCTGTAAGAGTTCCACCCATCTCATGTGTCTCTGATTCAACTTACCTTGACTATTCAAATACTGCAATGCCTAATGATCTGTATACAACACAAACTCCTTAGGAAACAAGTAATGTCTCCACTTCTTCAAGGCTTGAACTATGGCATAAAAATCTTGGTCATACACTAAATCCATTTTCCTAGAATCATTTAATTTCTCATTGAAATAAGCTACTAGTCTTCCTTCTTGACTTAATACTACTCCAATTGCATTTCCACTTGCATCACAGTCTACCTAAAATACCTTATTAAAGTATGGTAAAGAAAACACAAGCTACTTAGTCAGCTTCTATTTCAACAACTCAAAAGTTTGATCTACTTGAGATGTCCATCTAAAATATTTCTTATCCCCTCTCATTGTTTCTGTCATAAGACTACAAATAGAACTGAAATTCCTAATGAACTTTCAGTAGAAACTAGCCAATCCATGAAATGATCTTACATCTCCAATTCTTTTCTATGTATTCCATTCAACAATTGCTCTTACCTTCTTAGGATCCATCTCCAATCCATTAGAAAATATCACAAATCCCAGATATAGTAATTATTCCTTCATGAAACTACACTTCTTAATGTTTATCAGCAACTACTCTTCTCTCAACCTCTGCAAAACTTGTCTTATATGAAACAAATGTTCTTATCTAGTCTTACTAAAAATCAAGATGTCATCCAAATAGACAATCACAAACCTACCCAAGAATTGCTTCAATACCTCATTCATCAGCCTCATGAAAGTACTTATTGCATTTGTTAGTCCAAAAGGAATCACCAACCACTCATATAATCCTTCATTTGTCTTGAATGATGTCTTTCACTCATCCCCTTCTCTGATGATATCCACTCTTCAAATCTATCTTTGTAAAGTATTTAGCTCCACTCAAACAATCCATAATTTCATCCATTCGGGGCAAAGGAAATCTATACTTCACTATGATTTTTTTTATGGCTCTAGAGTCTATACACATCCTCCATTCTCCATCTTTCTTAGGTGATAACACATGTAGTACACAAGAACTTAATATTTCTTTGATAAATCCCTTCCTCAACAACTCTTTCACTTGTCTATTCAACTCTTCATTCTCCGTCGATGTCATCTGGTGTGCTACTTCATTAGGAAAACTAGCTCTAGGAATCAGATCCATGTAGTGACTAATACTCCTCACAGGTGGAAATCTGTTAGGTACATTATCCGAAATGATAGCTTTATATTCTGCCAAAAATTCCTTTATCTCCTCTCGTTGTTCTTCTACATTCTTCAAGTCTTCAGCCTTCGTAAGAGAACCAAGGCATAGCACATGTTCTCATGTCTCACTCCATCTAGTAATCTCCTTCCATCAACCAAACAAATTCTATAATTCATACAAACCTCAACTTTAGGAACATCCTCTAATGGAAACAAAGTCTTATTCATCCCATTAGCAACAATGGTATATGTTTTCTTCTTTCCATCATGAATAGCTTGTCTATCATACTGCCAAGGGCTTCCCAACAAAACATGGCATACATCCATAGGCATGATATCACACAAAAATTCATCATGATAATTTCCTATCGTCAATTTCACCAAACATTGTTCACTTACTAGTATCTTATGCTCATCTTGAATCCATTCTATCTGATAAGGCTTCGGGTGTTTCAATATTTCCAGCTTCAATTTGGTCACCATTTCTTTAGAAACTAGGTTCTTAGAGCTTCCACTATCAATAATCACTTTGCAACATTTACCAGCTACCTTGTATCTGGTCTGAAAAAAGTTCTTTCTCTACAATGATTCCTACTCCATCTCACTTTGACACAATACTCTTCTATTCACCAACACTTCTCCCTCTTTCAGTTTATTAGATGATTGAG
Source organism: Sequoiadendron giganteum (assembly GCA_007115665.2). NCBI lineage: Eukaryota > Viridiplantae > Streptophyta > Pinopsida > Cupressales > Cupressaceae > Sequoiadendron > Sequoiadendron giganteum. The sequence goes on along the minus strand of CM021102.1, from coordinate 206,047,820 downwards.
CATGATCCTCCTCAACAAAGGTTGTTATTCTACTATTCTCTATCTTTTTGCTTGTCTCGTCTTGATCACATTCAAATGCTTTATGTCCTTCTCCACCACACTTAAAACAAGTTCCCTTGAATACTCTTTTCTCATGTTCTCTATAACCTTTTCGATAACCCTCATTCTAGTAACCACCATATCCTCCTCTCTGGTAAGAGTTTCCATCATCTCTACGATATGGATTATCATTCTTACTGACTTCCTTATCTTTATTAACTAATTTTCAAAAGATCTTCTTCCTCCTCTAGTAAAAATTATTCCTCTCTAGAATCTTCCACCTCTTCCTCTGTGTCTCTACTCATGCCTTTTATTTACCTTCTCTTTTTCTTTTAGGGCACATTGATATGCCTCCTCCACACTCAACAACTTAATAAAACTGATCTCATCTTATCTATATGGCTTCAATCCATTCAGATATCTGGCTACTTGCTCGGTCTCATCCTCTAAATGTTCGGATCTGATATTCAAATTGTAGAACTCCTCGGTATATTTTATCACACTTGACTCCTTCTACTTCAAATTCTACAGCTTTCAGAAAAAACTGATTTGATAGTTTGCAGGCATAAACTTCATCTTTAACTTATTCACCATCTGATCCCATGATTTTATCTTCTCCTTTCCTCTTCTTTTCCTATCTATCTACAAATGTTCACACCAAAGGGATGCATGTCCTTTCAACTTTGTACAAGAAAATTTCACCTTCTTGTCTTCGGTGGTACCTTCAAAATCAAAATACTTCTTCATCTCCATTATATAATCAAGCAATTCATTCGAATCCAACTTACCACTATAATCCAGTGGATTGAAATGTAGTTTAGTATTTACTCTACTTAGGGCTCTTATGAACCTCTCTTCTCCTTGATTGAGACCGGGTTGATTTTCTCTTTCCCATTCTTCTTGTTCTTCTACTTCTTAATCACTCACATCATCAACTGGTCGACCTCTCCTCTGGGCCATTTCGACTACTAATCTAGCAGCAATTCCTCTCAACATCTCCATTATAGTTGGGTCTTCATTTCTGCACACTTCATTTCCTCTACCATTTCTTCTTCCCAACATCTTTACACAAGTCCTTTGTAGCTACAGGTCAGATCCTTAGTCCACCACCCCACAACAAATATTCAATAGGACTTCACAAACTTTGACGATCTCTCACAGAACAAATCTCGCTTTGATACCAATTTGGTGCAGTCACGATAGGAGGGTCCTCAAATAGAACAATATGAATCATGCAGCAAGAGTTACACAACCAAAGCCACTTAGAACATGGAGGAAAATTCAGTTACAATCAACCCAGAACATCTGAGTTTATAGATCAGGCTCACAAGCCTGATACAACATGCTTGAAATATAGTATTCCTATATGATCCTTATTGTGAGCCAAAATATTAAATCTTGAATCCCATTATTCATTATACTTACTATCCTAATGATCTATTACAATGATTTATGTCACATGTGAGATCTAGAATCATCCACATCCGCCAAAGATCATTACAATCTCTGATGAAGGAAACATAATGTGCATGAAATAGGTCAGCCTTAAATTTGAATTTCTCCTCGGTAGGTGCATATGATGAAGTATGGACCTAAATTAAGGTCAGGGACACTCCACGAAACAATTTGAAACACAACGTGAGGATCCGCAAGTTACAGGAAGGATCCACAAGAGATCAAATTAGTCATTAGGCTTGAAATTGCTTCAGTGCTTTGTTCTAGAAACTGTCACTTAATCCAAAAGTGATAACTTGCTAGAAAAATATAAAATCATGTTGAAATCTTGGAATAAGGAAAACGAACATGCTCATGATGAAAACATAGATCCACAATGTCGGGTGAGCAAATATGATGAAATATCGAATCTACCAACTTGAACTAAACAAGAACAAAACTGAAATGAAAGTATTTTTGGTTGATGCAGGATTACAAATAACCAAGGACGCTCTTGCATCATAAAAAGAGGTCCAAAATCAAGGGGAAATGGTCAAAATGAGTGAAAAGTGTCAAGGCTACACTTTTTGGCGACACATTTAGAACCCACTTTAGTGAGAGGATGAACTTGCTTCAAACTCACACTAGTGTAGCCAAATGGATAGGTGAAGAATGAAAAAGATGAAGAAGGCAGTCAAGCCCCCAAGATTTGAGATTCTAAGTCAAGTTGAAATCAATGCAAGAAGACACATTCAAGGGTGAATGCTACATAGAAAAACAAGATGCATGATCATGCAGTGACAAGAACTTGAAGAAAGAGAAAGGTGAAAATATGTGCTAACTTTGGGACCACAGAACATCAGGTTGTCTATGAGGTGAGTTATCCCAAAAGATGAGGAAAATACACATGGTTGGTGGGTATGTGAAGGATCATCATGGAAAAAACAGGCCCTTAACTGGCAATAAAAATTCAAAAAATCAAAGTTAGGGAACTTGACATAAAATTTTGTATAAGTTATCTATATTATTTCAAAAATATGTAAGAATAGAATCTGTAGAAAATTTAATTTAGTTTCTAAACTATTGGTTCTATTTTAAAAAATAAAAAATATACTTGGTGAAAATTTGAAATTTCAATGCAGTAGTACTTAATTTTTAGGGAAAAATAAGAAGTAGGTGTCTCCTTGACCACCCTAACCACAATAAAATGATAATATTTTTTATAATATTTTAGATACAAGTAGAGGACTCATGTCTTGATGTGATGAATATTTTTTTTTAATTCTTTTCCAAGTAAATAATTAATTATGAATTTATTATTACAACTTTTAAAAAATATAAAAACTTGTATGTCTGACCACCTTAACTTGGTCAAAACTTCATGAAATTGGTTTTTTTTTTTTTAATCCTATAGTATGTGAAGCATAAAATGTGACACATGTTTGGAATTCAAAAAATTTTATACCATTTGAAAGATATAGATGTTTTTCAATCAACTTATCAATCAACACTTTAGTCGTAATTCAAATAGAAAATGAATAATAATAATTTATTAAATTCAAAGTAAAGCATAATTTATATTGGTGGAAAGTTGATAATCTCCTTTAAAAACCTTTTTCGTTTCATCAATTATGTGTAATGTTTTTAAGAGAGGAAAATGTCAAATGGACTCATCTTGTATGCAAGAGAGGAAGAACTCATCTTGTATGCAAATGAGGAAAAATGCAAATATCTCATCCTCAGAAAAATTGTATGCAATGTTTCCAAGAGAGGGAATCGCAAGAAAAGTAAAATCGCACAATGAAATGTGAGTGGTGATGTATGCCCCCACTTTAAAGGAATTGTGAAACACTATACTATGAGCAATTTCTTTAAATTAAAAGAGGAAGATTACATGAGAGCTTGTTCAGAGAGCCCTATGTCGAGTCATATGTTTTCGAGAAGCTACATCATGAAAGGGGGAGTATTTCACATGCGAGTCAACTTTAAAAAATATCGTCCATATCCCAAGCTTGCTCTTATATGTTCATGAAAGGTTAATGAAAAGTCGAAAGAGACAAGTGACATATGAGGGAAGAGGCTAACTTACCCATTTCCCCTAGTTAGTGTAGGACATGGGTGAGCCAAAAGGATTGGGGAGATGCAAGGGTGAGTGAAAATTGGTATCAATTAGAGTAAGTAGGTGTCCCCACATAAGGGAGAGCACCAAAATCCTTAAGATGTTGAATTCTACTACTCAAGGCCTTATACTCATTAGTGTGATGACCATGAACTCGGTGGTAAGCACAAAAGGAATGTTTGTTGGAACATTTATTTTGAGTTCAAGGAGGAAGAGAGATCAAGTGATCTTGGAGGAGTCTCAACAAGATACCCTCTTGATCAAGGGGAGAAGGTGATCCTTTAGTTTGTGACAAATAAGTGTATTTCTTAGTATAAGATGTCATAATTATGCAAGGTGCTAGAGATTGTGAGATTTTTTATACTCCTTTGGAGGAGTGTGAAAAAACTAAATTAGTAGTGGGTTGCGAGATGACATTGTCATTAAGCGAAGAGTCCTTTGTTCGTTATCACTTTCTAATTTTGGTTTAGAAGGGTGATAAGGGATGGTTTTGATGGGTGGGGAAGGTATTGTGATCTCGATTAAAGGACAATAACCAAGACCATGATGTTTTTTTTGCGTATGAGGCTTGATAGGGTTATAGATACCTTGTTCATTAGCACCACATCCTTTCCGACTATATTCAAGTTGTTTCATGATCTCATAACCTTTTCCATAAATATTTTTTAGCACTTTTGGATTAGGTGAGGGTTAGTTGTTTGCATCAATGGCTAGAGTGGTTGAGATGGATGCTTTGGAAAGATCAAATGATTCTTGTGTTGACAATACCATGTTTCCCTTGTTAGATTCTTTGTGTATGATCTTGGTTTCTCCTAGTAAAGGAGGGGTGAAGTCTAAGGAATCCCAATCATCATCTAAGAGCTTGGTGATTTTCTCAAGATGTTGTTCTTTATTTGGGTGTTGTGTAGGCTCCACTTGGTTCATTGGTGTTAAGGTGTGGAAGTGACTCTCTTTCCATTTTTCAATGTTTAAGCAACTGTTTGGTTTGAGATCGGCATCAAGTGTGTACACTTTGTTATTGTAGATGTATTTCATCTTACGATGAAGAGTGGAAGGAACTCCATTCATTGCATGAATCCATGACCTACCTAAGATAATATTGTATGAAAGTTCATGAGGCATAACATGGAGTTTTGTCTTCAATGTGTCCATTCCAATTGTAAGAGGTATAGTGATCACAGCAAGTGGTTGCTTAGTAACGTTGTCAATTCCTCTGATAGAAAGAGAATCACGTTTGATGTAGGATCTATCAATGCCAAGCCTATCCAAAAGGCTCACACTAGACACATTAAGAGTAGAGCTGGTATCTACAAGAGTTCTCTTGATCCCTTTTCTTTTTTGTTGATATTATTATTATGAAGGCTTCATTTTGTTTTTGCACATCTAAAGGAGGAAGCTCACTTTGCTAAAAAATAATATCAGCATTACTTTCATGAATAATAGTGGCTATGTCATTTGGTTGCATATTAGAAGGGATAAGAACTTGTTGTAGGGAATTATGCATCATGTTTTGATAGTGATGGGAGACTTGAATAAGATTCCATAAGGATATTTTAGTGGGAGTATTCATTAACTAGTCAACAAGGTCATACTCCCTAAGGAGGGAATTCAAGAGAGGGGCAACAAGTAAGATGGGATTCGGAAAAGGTAAGGGAGTAGAGGGTTGTTAGGGTGGGCGCATATTGTTTGAGGTGTAACGTGCATGCACAATGGTATTATGACTTGGTTGTGCTTACACATTAGATGTAGGCGAGTAGATTGTAAATTCAGGTTTAGGTTTGGTTGAAGGAGGGTAAAGGATGAGTTGAGGTTAAATAATATTAACATCCCCTAGGGAAAGAGAGTCTAATATAGGCTCTATATCTTCTTGTAAGGGCATAATATTATTAAGGAAATGATCAATGATGGGAGTATGAGGATATGAAGAATGAGGATAGGGTTCTATTTGACTATCATAGGTTTCATTCTCTTGTTCCATACTATTGACCCTAGTATGAGAGCTTGGAAGAGGTTCATCACATGCTTCACTACAAGAGGAGGAGGCATCAAGAGAAGGACCACTATGATTTTCAAATAGGTAGGGAGGGTCGAGATTCTTATGACTTCTAAGAGGCATATCTTCTAACACCAACCTACCCTCTTTCCATTGAGGATGGATATTAGAAGAAGGGAAAGTTTCATCATCATGGCTAGGGAGGCTAGGTAAGGTAATGTTTAGGAAAGTGTTTATGATTTCATTGTCTTGTGCTAAAATATCTTCCCAAAGGGGATGAGGAGAAGAACAAGCAAGACCTTCATGATGCTCAATGATTGTACATTCTTTTAGCAAGATACCTTTGTCACTATAAGGAGAGGTATCAAGAGAGAAAAAATTATGATCATCATGATTATCTATGTTTGTATTTTCTTCTAACACATCATCCTCACAAATAGGAGAGATAGAAGGTAGTGTAAGTTCAAGACAATTATCAACACTTTCATTCGCTAGACTCTCATAAGTGGGGAATGCATTGAATGAATGATTAACATGTTTATTTACTAACTTTTTCTTTGTAATTTTGGAAAGAATTGAAACTAACATGTTTGAAGAATTCATAATGCAATGTAAGAACTTAAAAATGAAATGCAATTTTCAGATGTCAAACAAAGTAGTTCATTGATTTCACTATGCAATAATCTGAAAATAAAATGTTGTGAATGCAAAATTTGAAAATGTGTAATGCATGAAATGAGCTAGTTTAAGCTAAATATAATGAAATGCATGTTACAAAAACAAATCCAATTGATACAGATAGGTAATGGCACAAAACAAAAGCCCAAAATTTGGCTTTTTAGCTTTGTAAAGGGCAGTCTCAAAGGTCTAAAGGGACTAGGGTCCTCGTAATGATTTTTCAGATGTATTGGATTGGTTCAGGTGCTTTATGTATTGGGTGATGCAGAACTAAGCTAAAAATGCAAAATTTTAGAAATTATTAATGTTCTAAGATGCAAAATGCAACCTATATGCACTTTCACTAATGCAAAATTTAAACCCTTGAATGCAAATTAAACAATGCACAATGCAATGCAATGCAAATCTCGAATGATGAAAAATATCCAAATTAGAGAAGAGGGTGTGGATGTCAGGTTCACCAAAATGAACCACAAAAAATTAAGAATGGAAAGAGGATTCCCCAATGAGCCTCTAGGGTTTTCCACCTAGAAGCTAGGTTAAGGAATAGTGCTCTCTTTCACACCTTTTCATTTGAGGGTTCATTCAAAGGGGGTTAGGGAATTAAATTGATGTGTGTGGAATTCCCTAACTATTGGAAATTAATTAAATAAACTATCTAATGGATGCAAACTATTGGAATGTAAATGATGTTGGAAAACACACTATGATATGCAAATGATCTAAGAAATGTAAACAAATTGTAACAGAAATGAAGGGAAATTAAGATGTTCACCTCGAGACTAGAGAGGGATGTAATGAAGGTTTGGAATCTTGGAAAATTTGATATAGAAGCCGAGAAGGACACTTATGCCATTCTGGGCGACCTAGTCCTTTTTCTGTCAAAATTTGCTAGAACTAGTTTCTACCAAGAGGGTACTCAGATCCACAAAAACCCCTAAAATGAATGTATGGTGGGACTAGGTCACTACTAATGATGATCTAGTCCCTTTCATCCTTTTAGGAAGTCCAAAAGTGGAATTTGGAGGTCTCGGTCTACACTTTCTGCTTCTCCAAGTGTTAGGATCTAAAACTTTGATTCTCAATCTGTAGGTGTAATTTTATGTACATTATTAACCTAACCAACAAGGAGGTGTCTCCAAAAAGTATTAAATCCACTTTTGAATGATTTCCAAGCTTCCAAGATACCTAAATTTGCAAACACACAAAGAAGGAGAAGGAAATGTCAATTTTTAGAGTATAAGCATTTGCCTTGGTCAAACCCCTTTTATATAATCAAATCATATGATGAAATAATTTAATGAAGCATGAAATGATTGAGATAATACCTTTACATGATGAATTATCTTGTGTTGTTGCAGCAATCATCCCTTGAATGCCTTGGAGAGATGTCTTGATGGCTTAGTATGCAAAAACCCTAGCTTGCTTGATAAGAGTAGTGGATGAGAGGTGAGTGAATGAACTAGTTAGGGTTTAGAATGAATAGAATTAGGGGAAAATGAGGGGGAAAGCCCTTATTTATAGAGTTTATGCCCTAATTTTCTCAAAATAACACCATACAGGCCGACCTTAGGGTTTAGGATACAAAATATCAAAAACAAATTAAGTTAAATTTGAATTTTATGCCACATAGGACTAGGTCACCCAAGGTGGCGACCTAGTCCACTTGGGAAATTTTCATTGGTTTTCGGGGATTATCATGTGATTATTTTTGCTTGTGAGAATTGTCTCACAAAACACACAAAAATAAGGCATGTATGTGTATTAAGGGGTCATTATAGTATAAAAGAGGGTTGATTTAGTGATGACAAGCCTAGAAAAGTGTGAAAATGTTTTTTAACACCTTACAACACTTTGGAACAAGGCTTGGAAAGGGGTAAAAAGAGGTCCAAAATCCATAGGTAAGGGTCCAAATGAGTGAAAAGTTTCAAGGCTACACTTTTTGGTGACACATTTAGCCCCCACTTAAGTGAGAGGATGAACTTGCTTCAAACTCACACTAAAGTAGCCAAATGGAGATGGCCAAGAATGAAAAAGATGAAGAAGGCGTTCAAGCCCCTAGGATTCAATATTATAAGTCAATTTTACATCAATGCAAGAAGACACATTCAAGGGTCAATGGTTTATAGAAAAACGATATGCATGATCATGCAATGTCAAGAACTTGAAGAAAGAGAAAGGTGAAAAGATGTGCTCACTCTGGGGCCACAAAACATCATGTTGTCCATGGGATGAGTTCTCCCAAAAAGTAAGGAAAATACAAAAGGTTGGTATGTACTCACAAAGGTGGCTATGGGGAAAGTCATGCCAGGGTGCTTCCACAATAGTGGTTTACACTTTCTGGGAGATCCTGATTTTTGTTGAAATCACATATTTTTAGAAAATATAATGATTTAAGCCTTGAAAAGTTCCATTTGAAGGATTCAAATTGAAGAGGGTTTGATCAAACCACCTTATACCAAGCCCCCTTGGATAGAACCCTACTATTTTTAAACTATACCTATAACAGAGTCTCCTTTACACCTATCAAAATGCTAATAAAAAACCACTCTTGATTTAGCATTTGGGGGATCAAATGAGTTCATTTAAAATTTAGTTTCTGTAAGTATGTAGTCCTTATTATAATCTTCCAAAAAAATATAATTTTAATTCAATTTAATTTGATTATTCTATTTATTTTTTATTTCTTGTGAATGTAGGTTTTTCACCGAAAATCAAGCTCTTTGTTCTGCACATGTGGAAAAATAACTTAGATTATCAAAATAAAAATTTGAAAAATATGTTCACACTGGGTATTCATGTCCTTGATCCATTAAAAAATAAATTGAATTTTGATACATACAGCAAAATTTATGTTGTATATAGTTCGCCTATGTCTGAATTGTAATTGGTTTGACTTTGAAACTTGATTAAGGAAAAAGTATTTAATAAAAAAATATGAAACCAAATGAACTGGTTAGATATCATATTTACAAATCTAAATTCAAAAAAAATGGAATTTTATCCTTCATACAAAAAAAGTTATGTTCTATACGGTGAGCATCACTCCTTAAAAATGTTGGTTACTAATAAAAACTAGTTTTTGAAGGACATGAAAAAAAAAGTGCAATCTGATTCCAAAATTTTTGAAAAAAATATATTTAGAATCTATAGAAAAAACTTCACAAATCACTAGTTTTCATCATCTTCAAATTCCTCACGATTTAGCTACTATAGGAGCCTGAAAGTGAAGATTTAGTTAAAAAGATAAGTCCAGTGTCCAGCTTGCCCAAAAAATGTAAACTAATATTGTGGCATCACCCGCCACTTGTTTGGCTTCCCACTTAACCATACCAAAGTTATACCTTATGATAGCTTTAATAAGGCACTGCAAAAGGAAGTGATGTTTTGAAATGATGTAAGGAGTGTTCAAAGGGATTTTTCTTAGTTTGTGAAATGTATCATCTTAAGGAATATCATGTGTAATGTGTTCAAGAGAGGAAAAGTGCAAATGGACTCATCTTGTATTCAAGAGAGGAAGAACTCATCTTGTATGCAAAAGAGGAAAAATGAAAATGTCTCATCCTGAGCAACATTATACATAATGTTTCCAAGAGAGGGAATCGCAAGAAAAGGAAAATCGAACAATGAAATGTGAGTGGTGATGTATAAAATGAACTACCAAAAATGAAGAAGGGAAAGAGGATTCCCCAATGAGCCTCTAGGGTTTTCCACCTAGAAGCTAGGTTGAGGAATAGTGCTCTCTTTCACACCTTTTCATTTTAGGGTTCACTCAAAGGGGGTTAGGGGCTTAAAGTGATGTGTGTGGAATGCCCTAGATGTTGGAAATTAATTTTCATGGTTAGTCACAGTTCTTCATCATGGGACTAGGTCGCCATTGTATCCAAGAGCCCAAATGAGTGTAAAAGTGACAAGAGCCCAAGATTGTTAGAGATTCTTGTGGTGTCAATGTTAGGTTAATGAAAATGAAGCAGCAAAAGGATATACAAGAAGGGAAAGAGGATTCCCCTTATTAGGCCCCTAGGGTTTTTCACCTAGGAGCACTTGATTACGAAATGACTCTCTTTCACCTAATGATATGATTTTTGGGTGAGTTCATTCAAAGAGGGATTGATAGTGAGGTGTGCATGAATATTTCTATGTGTAATAAACTGAAATTAGAATGATTTAATAATGCTAAACCTAAGAAATGCAAAGTGATGGAAAACACATAATGATATGGAAACATATACAAAATGATCTAAGAATATACACTAAAGTAAAAATATAAATGAATGAGATAGAATGTGTGCACCTACAATTTGAAGAAGGGTCCGATGGAGGAATAGAATACTAATGAAAATGTTGCAGAAGCCGAAAGGAACACTTGTGCTAATCTGGGTGACGTAGTCCTGGATTTGAGAAAACTGGTTCGAAGCCTATTTCTGCCAAATGTGTTTCTAGAAGTGTGAAAATCATAGAAAGACCTATCCAGTGGGACTAGGTCACCATTTTTTGGTGACCTAGTTCTCTTCAGGATTTCTAGAATTTCCGAAGGGGAAACGAAAGCCCCCGATTTGCATCTCGGTTCTTCATAGTTGTTTACTTCTAAAACTCTGATATTGGGGCCTGAAAGTGACTTTTGGTGGATGTTTTGACTTTGCAAGAAAGGAGAAGTCTTCAAAAAAATTTCAAATTCTTCAATGATCTTCAAAGCACCTCAATCTTGCCATGATGAGATATCTTATGTTGTTGCAGCGATCAACCCTTGAATGCTTCAGAAAAGATGTCTTGTTGACTTGGAATCCTCACACCCCAGCTTGCTTGAGAAGAAGGACAAAGGAGTGCTTGATAATATTGAATGAGAAATAAAAATGAGAGGGAAGAAGTACAAAATGAGGGGGAAAACCCTTATTTATACAAGTTATGCCCTAATTTTCTTGAAATGACACCATACAAGCCAACCTTAGGGTTTTAGAGACAAAATCTCGAAATAATTTTAGGTTAAAATTTAATTTTATGCCACATGGGACTAGGTCACCCAAGGTGGCGACCTAGTCCACCTAGGCAATTTTTATTGGTTTTTGGTGATTAAGATGTGATTAGTATTGTTTGTCGGGATTGTCTCACAAAACACACTACAATAAGGCTTGTATGTGTATTAAGGGGTCATTATAGCATAAGAAAGGGTTGATTTAGTGATGAAAAGCCTAGGAAAGTGTGAAAATATTTTACAAAACCTTATAACACCTTGGCACAAGGCTTGGAAAAGGGAAAAAAAGGGGTTAAAAGAGGTCCAAAATCTATAGGAAAGGGTCCAAATGAGTGAAAAGTGTCAAAGGTTAAAAATTCTAGCGACACAAACTAAAAGAATATATTTGCAACCTAAAATAGAGAACTTAAACATTAACTCAGGAACTCAAATTTTAATTTTACAAATCCATGTACAAACACCCATTTTCCCTTGTGCAAACATGTCCTTGTATAGGTAATTTTTCAATTTTTTTAGCATAAGTTTGCCTTTGTCTACTTTATTTCCTTTTGTTTGCATATCTCAATTTCAGTTTCAGGAGTTGCAATTTTTTGCAGTTGTTTGTATTTAATTCAATTGATCAAAACAAGTGCATTGTGCAAAAGAAACAATTTCACTGAGAAGACATCATTTCCAAATTCTTTTTTCATATAAAGATCATCAGATCTGAAATTTTACACCAAACTTCTTTCATACTTGCATTTGACATATTAAAAAAAATCATCATGGATATGTGTTTTGGTAAAATATGGATTTCCTTAAAATCTTTGGTTTATGTCTCATTTTTTGTGTTTGGTGATGATCATAATACAATTGAGCATATTCATGATCCTTCACCTCCTAATGAATGTCCCAATGAGATTGACATCCTAGGTGAAGATGAAGATAACCTACATGAATTCATACAAAATTACCTTCGCACCCTAGATAACAATACATCCTTTTACCCCTCCATCCAACAACCAACGCCTCCTAGAATCCCACCACTTGTGATGTTTGACCTTTTGCATCCCAAAATTGAATCAAAAACCAATCCTAAACCACCAAGCGTGAAGGAACCTATTCACAATGACAACATTGATACTATCCCATCCTATGCCCATTGAGTTACTAATACACCTATCAACCTAGAGGAGAGTTATGGTCAAGGCTTTAAAATCTTAAGTAAACAAGGATGTGACATAACAAATGAATATTAAATCTATTAATTGATAGAACAACAACCATCAAAATATACTAATGGATTAGGATATCAGCAATGTGGGACTCAACAAACAAACTTTCCATGTTTTTAAAGTACTCATCCCATGTAGGCACATCTAAAAGATGATGTATATCTTGTTTCACTAGGAGAACACAAGCATCATTGAATTCAACAAAATATGGAGGAGATATAATTCAAGGTTAAATAATTGGATCACATGTGAGACCACCCAAGTTTAAGTAACCAAAATTATTCTCAAAATCATAGTCCAAACTACAATTATAATCATCATCCAAAGGATGAAAGTTGTAATTAGAAACAGAGTTTGAAAAATATTTTAACCAAGATGCATGATCAACCATCCTAATAGCAATGATCTCTCTACTCTCCAAGTCTCTAACGATAATTTATTCAAGAGTGAGTTTTATAGTCCTCCTTGCACCATCATGAGTGATTTGATTGATAGAAAGGAGATTGCTTGTAAAATTAGGTACACACAAAATATCATTGAATATTTCATCCCTAATATCAATATATCCCCTCCCAATTACATTAACATAAGTATTATTTCCCATCAAAATAGGTGGCATGACATAAGTCTCAAAAGAAGAGAAAATGGACTATGAATATTCCATATGATGAGCTCCTAAATCTTGAAGCCATATCCTCGATCCATGACCTATAGAAGCCTAACTAGCTTTTCCTATGTTCTTACTTGTACCAATAGACCAAATCTTATCCTTGTTATATTTTATCTGTTTGGAAGAAGCTAAAGTAGACATTCTAGATGGTAAACTAAATCTTTTCTTCAAAAAAATATGTTTCCACTACTCAAGATTCTTCTTATAATAATAATATTCTTCATGTCCATCCTTCTTGTAATATGTACAAGTAGGATTCTCCTTGTTAGATTATTCAATCGTAGAAGAGGAATTTTTATTTTCTTATATGGAATTAGATGTAGATTGTGTGTTCTTATTAGGATTTTTCTTTTTCTTCTATTTTCCACTTGAATACTTCTCATCATTTTCAATAAAGGCTTGGGATTTTGAAGACTTAAAAGCACCCATTTGAATAATATTATCTTTCTCCCTAGTTAGTTGCATGGAAAAATCCTCAAAAGAATGAATTTTAAACTCACTCCCAAAGGCATTCTTTGTAGCATAGAATGTAGACATAAAAAATAAATTATATTTAGGTCCTAGCTTTGAAAGAACACTTAACACCAATTATGTATCTAATTTTTCAATTTCATAATCCTTCAATTTTGTTCTTAGTGACTTAAATTTGGTGATGAAGTATTGTATTTTTTCAAAATTATGAATGGATTGAGACTTATTAATTCATTATCCTATAAATTTCCTTGAATTTCATCTATTTTCCAAAATAATTGTGACAATGTAGTCCACATATCCATGGGTGTATCCAAGTGCTCAATGTGAAACAACTCAAGAGAGACATACAAACACAAATAGACAATAGATTCTTCACAACTATTCAACCATGTATTCTTCATAACTTCAACATCTTCTAGTTCACCATCAACTCCATGAACTATCCTATAAAACCTCTTAACTCTTAGGAATTTTTTCAATTTATATTTCCATTTAGGATAGTTGAAAGGTTTAGAAATGAAACTGAAAATTGCTTCATGATGAAACAAGAAGGAAAGAAAAAAAACCAAGAGGAATGAAACCACAAGAATAATCCCTCTATATTTACTCAATCAAAGAACCCCCCAACAATATATGAGCGTGACATTTTATGATCATAATTATGTATGCCACTTGCCAAAAATAGTGAAGTGTTCTTGACTTGGTACATGCAAATGCAAAATTTGGCCATGGAATCAAAGTAGATTTTTCTGACAAAATGATACCAATCTAATTACACCACTAAAAATTACATAAAAAACTATCTAATTTTTAAAAAATGCATCAAAAAATGTTATCATAGTAGTAAGAATGAAGCCCTAAAGGTTCCCAAAATGAAAAAAACTCAACAACACCTATGAGTGTCTAAATTTTCTAGTAAATACAAAAATAAAATAAAAATCATTTGCACCACTGCATAGAGCACAAAATTCTACCTCAAATATAAAAATTCTAGAAAAAAAGAGGTCTTGAGCCTAAGTTATGATGAGCATTTGAAAATTTCCCTCCAAAATCATAACTTCAATGGAGAGGGAGGCAAAATTTTAAAAAGAACCTAATGATGTTAGTAGGCGATATATTTCAAAATTATAAAACCATTGGCTTAAAATTGGCATCTTGGAGGCCATCGTAGTTCAACTAGGGGTTGTTGAAATATTCATTTTATTGATTGGTATATACTTTTTGTGGTGAGTCTATTTAAATGCACAAAATATTTTTTTTTTATGATCATCAGGTTTTAAAAATAGAATACCTATAGGTAAGGTGGTGAGGCCTACTAGCCATGCCATGTGGCATCATGAGAGTTCCCACATACCCTACTATCTGCAATGGGTTATAGTTTTGTGGACCGTGTGGATTTATAGACTTGTAATACACACACACATATAGATATATATTAACAAAAATAATTTCAAAAACAATTTCAAAAAATTTAAAATAAATAATATTTTTTTCAGCGACCATACCATTGTCAATTTCTAGCGACTGATAACACAACCATACGATCGTATGGATGACCCAAGGAGGCAAAAATAATTGGAGGGCTTCGAGTGAACTATTTTGATTTTGAGAAATTGAT
The DNA here is from genome assembly GCA_007115665.2 of Sequoiadendron giganteum. Classification (NCBI taxonomy): domain Eukaryota; kingdom Viridiplantae; phylum Streptophyta; class Pinopsida; order Cupressales; family Cupressaceae; genus Sequoiadendron; species Sequoiadendron giganteum. Next base: position 206,032,609 of record CM021102.1, on the reverse strand, counting down.
AGTCAACGTTGGGGGTTTTGGGCCTTTTGGATGTGATGGAAGGGTATGTTTTGACCCAAAATTCTCCAAACTTAGGAAACTACTTTTCAGCTTCAAACCCTCATAGATCTAGCCTCACGTGTCTAATTTGGAAATAACAAAAGGGAACAATGAATTTATTGAACACCTTGAACTTAACGGTGAGCTCAGATCCAAAATGAACCTAAAATACAAAAACACAAAGAGGAACCCCCCAAAATCTAGAATCTGGTATTTCTATCAAGTTTTCTTGATTCTCTAAATCACCATTTGATGCAAGATAAGAGCATCCTTGAAATTTTAATATCTACAAAGATCTCTCACAAAATACCAACCAAAGGCATCCATCTTAGTTTGATACTATGTAAGAGTTTTCTATGGAGATAGCCACCCAATATCTAGAGGTCAAATAGAAAGAACAAAGAGAAGATGAATATGACAACAACAAAACCTATTCCTATCAAGAAATAAAATAAAATTGATTATACAATACATATGAGAGACCCTTGGTTATATATCCAAGGTGAGATACAGGATTAAAAATATCATGACAAGTGTCTTAATTCTATGTGATGAGATAATTAATATTAAATGACAAAAGATAAGATAAGATATAATGCCAACTAAGACTTCTAGAAATATTCCCTAGGACTTAAGTAAACTTAACATGTGAATAGGACCTACTAGGTGAACTAGTTAGGTAAGAAACCTTATTCACAACAAAAATGATCATTGAAAGGTTGATGATTCTCCTCCAAACTCTCTATTATTCACACCTCTTTAGACTCATCAAACATTGTCATCAACAAATGATTGGGTTGGTGATCCTTCAAACACTAAAAGAACAAGGTCACAATTTCAGTAGCCTCCATATCTCTTTGTTGCTTTAGCTTCATATCCATAATCCTTTTTGGAAGCTCCAAGTATCCTCAAGTGCGATAATTTTATGTATGAAGATTTCAATTCATTGGAGAGGAACCATACATGAGATTTAGTTCCTCTTTCCCAGGAGTAAAAGTACAAAGTTGTGTCACACTTTTATAAAGAAACCAACCAACACTGATCTAACTTTTAAAATTGAATCACTAGAAAGTGGCTTATATGTTTTGAATTTTGAAATGATGTAAACTGATAAAATATGTATTTTTTATTATATTTTATGTTTGTATTTTTTGACAATATTAAAAAATTATTTGAATATAGTATTTTATAAATTAGCACTATAATTTAGTTGCTAATAAAATGCTAAAAAATGACGTTACATGAGACGTCAAGCTTTATATAGTAAATTTTCTTTTTTTTCCTTAAATTCTTTTTTGTATATTTATAACTTGAAACTTTAGGGCAAGGATACATTTTTTTGCAATCTTAATAAATATCTATTTTTAAATAAATATTTAAATGTGTGTTTTAAAACATAGCTATTTCCACTCAGTCCATAAAATTTTATATTAAATATTTATCTAAAATAGAAAAAAAATTATACTATCTTAATCCAGATTCTTTTATCTATGACATCATATATATATTTTTAATAAGTTTTAGTATTTTTCATGACATGGTAATCAACCTAATATTTTTGGGTTGATAACCTACTTTTAGTAAAAATAAAAAAGAAAATATAAATTTTAAACTTATGGATCTACAAAAGGTTATTTTTATATTTTTAAAAAGATGTTATTTATATGAGTAGGAGTTGTTGAAACATTAAATTTTTCAAATACTTCATTTTTCAGTAAATTGGCTTCAAAGTGGTGCTACATATGCATTTAGCCAATAATTTTAGTTGAATTTTTTTTGGACATATTCAACTTATCTAGAATGAATCTTACTAGAACATATGTTTGACCAAAATTGAATTTTAGTTATAAATACTAAAATTCACTTGTGCTGATAAGTTGCCCAAAAGTATGACACAGCTTTGTATTTTTATTAAAGGAAAAATCAAAATTTCAATGCAAGTAGATCTATTAGAAAACAAATTATAATACATCCAGGTTGGTTGACAATCATAAGGATCACTTGATCACAAAAGGATTCTCCCATGTTCCTAAGATTGACTACTCTGATATTTTTGTGTTAGTTTCCAAAATGAATTCCATCTGGCTTGTCCTTTCTATAGTTCCAACTAGTTATTCGGAAGTTCATCAGATGGATGTGAAGAGTGTCTTTCTTCATGGTGAACTTCAAGATAAAATCTACATGGAGTAGACACATGTGTTCGTGCATGATCCTTCAATTTTTTTTCATCTTCAAAGTCTCAATATGGTCTCAAAAAATCTCCTCAATCTAGGTATGCTAAGATGAAATCCTTCCTTCTAATAGTTGGGTTCACTCAATGCAATTTTTATTTGAAGATATACAATATGTAGCAAGATCGCTCTCTCACATTTTTGGTTCTCTATGTTGATGACTTATGTTGGAAGTTTGTCATATATTGTCATTGATGTCACCATGTTGGTCTAGTACCATGTACTAGTGTGAATATCATGCTTATCCTATCCAATACTTGATCTAGTATCTCTAGTATATTGGTCCACATATCTCCTCTAGTAATTAATATGATCTATGGTTTAGGGAAAAAACTTATAATGGTTGAAAGCATGTATACATGTATTCTTAGATATCCATATGATAGAGTAATGCGTTGGAATCTATTCTTGAGATTGAACTTCAGTATTAATCTAATCCTAGCCAACATGATGTTGCATGACACAAAGGAATTACTCTTAATATTAAGTTGACCTAATCAATGCATGCAGATATATTAGGTATATATATATACAAGATGGTTAGAAGATGAGAAGGAAATGAAGTGATGAAGGATAAGTAATATATATATATATGTACAGTGAATGTGAATACGAAGAGAAGAAGAAGTCTATGTATGAGAGAAGTATTCAGATAGTGGTTGAAGATCAGGTTATGTGAGTGAATACTCTGATAATCAATGGAACTGAACCTGTGCATGTGGTGTATCTCCACAGTTCAACTCTAGTAGTTAGCCATTTTTGTTTACTTATTTTTGTAGGCAGTGAGCCTCCATTTTGGATAGTAAGTCCTTGTAAGTAGTGAGCTTTTGTATCTGGTAGTGAGCCTCTTATTACTGGTACTGATATAACTTTATATAATGTGATTTAATCCTCACTGTAGTTTTTCCCTCATTGGGTTTTCCACATAAAATATGGTGTTCATGTGTTGTGGAACTTAATGTTTGACTATTGCTTTAATCTATTTCGTGCTGCAATAAAGTTTTAAGTATTTGTTCAATGAGTTTGTGAGGATATTGATTCACCCCTCGCCTCTCAATATATGGTTTATTCAACAATTGGTATCAAAGCTTTGGTTCCTCTGGAGAAGTTTAACAACTTGAGGGAGATCTGACAGATTGAGCAAATGGATAAAGAAGAGCTCTATATTGCCCTTGAAGATCTTGACAAGGCTAAAATTGAAAATAGAGACCTGAAGGAAAATCTTGATGAAGCAAATGAATGTATCCATAAATTGAAAGAGAAATTAAAGAAATTCAAGGAAAGATACAGAGAAGTGGGTGAGGAATTGAAACAAGAAAACAATGAAAATACTAGACTGAAATTAAAGATAGATGAAAATAAGAAAGTTGAAGAATGTTTGAAAATAGTGATACAATGCAAAGTTGATGTTTGTTGTAGGCTTGAATAGGAAGTGATGAATCTAAAGGCATAAATTGAGAAAGAAAAACTTTGTGAAGAGGATCTCAAGACAACCTCCACCAAGCTTGATGAATTGATAGCAGGATAGAAACCTTTTAAAGACAAAAGTGGCCTAGGTAATGAAGTTGATGAAGAAATGTAGAATTCAAATAGAGTAATTAATCATAAGGCTCATGACAAAGGAAGCAAAAAAGATACTTTGGAAGGAAACCACCTGTCAAACAAATAAATGCACAAAGGTACTCATCATTCAATGGTGTTTTTTTTTCATGTAATAAATCTACTCATAAGGAAATAGAGTGTAGGAGTAGATTGAATTAGTTTCCTGGTCCCTTCTCTAGACAATGTTATACATGCAAGAAGATAGGACATAAAGCTATTTAGTGCAGATATTCAGTAAAAATGATGATGAATAGGTTCAATGGAAAATGGATGAATCAATCAATTAATGGTTATTGTTATACCTATAACATGTTTTGACATAAAGAAGATCAATGCAGAATAGGGTTGAATGGAAATTAGGTAGGACAAAGAGATATAGTCTACTACTATTGCAAGAAATTAGGACATATCTCAAAGGTGTACAAAAACAAAAAGGTAAAGAAGTCTACTTTGGTGGAAGATAATAAACCGGTTGAAAAGATTGACAAAGAAGAAGTTAAGCAATAAATGAGAAAAATGTGGAAAAATAAAGAATGATCAAAGTCTACTAATGCATTTGTACCCTCATCCGGTGCAGATGAATCCTCTGATAACTAGACCTAGCTTGATCTTAGGGGGAGATTTATCAGAAAATTAATTAAACCCCTGGAAACACAGTGTGTCAAGTGTTGGCACATGGATATGTTGTAAAGAATGATAGGATATAAGTGATGTAAAAGAAACTAGAAGAAAAAGTGCAAGCATGTTCTTTTGCGGAGTAAATTAGGGTTTTTCAGTATAGATGGAAGAGAAGTTTGTCAAATTTTTGCAATTAATGCGAATTAGGGAAAAATGATGAAGTATAAAGGAAATTTCATAAATCATTTTGATCATTAAATGCATTCAAAGGATTTGTAGAGCGCTTGGAATTTTCTTGAAGCATCTCTAAAACAATTTGAAGACCCTCAAAAGAAATCATTGTGGATATTTGATATAGGTGACAAAAGTTTCCCTATCTCATAGCTGCAGAAATAGGTAACTAAAGAATTTTCTTGTTAAACTTTGAGAGCTATAATGGAAATTTCTAAAAGAGGATCGAGTGGGAATACCCCTCTGAAGTTGAAGGGAGTTGAGATAGATGAATTTGATCATCAGAAAATAATGAAATTGGAGTTAGGGTTGGAACCAAATGATCTATGGAATATAAAAACCCTAGGTTTGGATATGGGTATGTGTAGGATCATCATGGAAAAAACAGGCCCTTAAGTGGCAATAAAAATTCAAAAAATCAGAGTTAGGCAACTTGACATAAAAATTTGAATAAGTTATCTATATTATTTCAAAAATATGTAAGAATGGAATCTGTAGCAAATTGAATGTAGTTTCTAAAATACTAGGTTTATCTAAAAAATAAAATAAATCTATTTGGTGAAAATTTGAAATTTCAATGCAGTAGTACTTAAATTTCAGGGAAAAAATAAGAAGTGTGTGTCTGTCTGACCACCCTAACCACAATAAAAATATAAAATTTTCTTATAATATTTTAGATGTAAGTAGGGGACTCGTGTCCTCATGTGATTCATTTTTTTTTCCAAGTAAATAATTAAATATGAATTTTTTATTATAACTTTTAAAAAATATAAAAACTCATATGTCTGACCACCTTAACTTGGTCAAAACTTCATGAAATTCAATTCTTTTTTTTTTAATCCTATAGTATCCAAATCATAGGATGTGACACATGTTTCAGATTCAAAACATATAATACCATTTGAAATCTATAGATGTTTTTCAATCAGCCTATCAATCAGGAATTTAGTCGTAATTCAAATAGAAAATGAATAATAATTATTTATTAAATTCAAAGTAAAGCATAATTTATATTGGTGGAAAGCTGAGAATATCCTTTAAAAACCCTTTTCATTTCATCAATTTTGGGTAAAAAAATCATCAGCCACATGGGCCATCATATCACTTACATATCACCACTTTTTGGTCCATCATGATCCTGCACATACCCATATATGGGGAGAATTCCCTTGGTTTTCTGAAAAAGAGTTCATCTTGTTCCTTCTAATAAAATTCAAGGATGGCAGCATTGTACTAGACAAACCTTATCTCATTTCAAATGAAGCAATCAAAGCGGTTACCGAGTTGTGTAGCGTTGGAGAACTTCCTAGATGAAAAACAATAAAATACAAGTGGAGTAAATGACGGGAGTTGACAAAGATCTCTGAGCATTGTTGATCGATACTATTGATGATTCCTCAGTTAGGTATGTTTCATATGACATTTCCTATAAAATAATTTTCAGAAATCGTGAAGTCTCTACTTCGGCCATTGTAGTTTATTTAGTGCATAAAATGGTAAAAGAGAACATACAATTTGATCTATGTAAGCTAATTCTTGAAAATATTACCGAGAATATACAAATGACACTGGGAGAAGGATACCCATTCCATTTTGGGACCTTTCTTACATGTTTGGTATTTTATTTTCTAAAATTGCTATTGAGAAAGAAAGATGTTGAGTGGGAATTCAGGATTCCCATTGCAAGACAGATATTCAGGCACTTGGAAAGTTTAGAGGATAAAGCTAGTGTATGCAAATACTTTTTCTTATCATTGAAGAATGTAATGAGCTCTGGTGAAGTCATGGTGAGTCGATCTAAGGAAGGTTCTTCCTCCAAGATGAAGGAATTGGAAGTATTCACTAGTGATTCCCCTCTGGAATCAATCAAAAGAAAAAGTGTCTCTGAAAATTTCATTGTTATCTTTGAATAAAAGAAAGAAGAAGAAGAATCTCTAGCTGGATCAGAATCTTTCGATCTAGAAGGCATCCAACCCATGTTAATAAAAGGAAAAATGAAGAAAATCAGTGATGTATGGAGTATGACCTCACCTATTGATAGACTTAAAATTGATGATGCTTTAGTTGAATATCTACTTCATAAAGGTATTGAAGTATCTGTTGTTTTTTATTCTTTACCTGGAAATCTAGTTGAAATATTTGAAGAGAGAATGTTCCTTGAAGGTCTGGAAGGATGCAAATGGAAGCTCTAGTTGAAAATAGATGTTTTACAGAAAAGTAGAGGATATCTAAAGTAATTGTAGAGACAAATAAATGCATAAAAGGAATGTCAACATATACAAGTATTGTCTTTGGTGGCCTGTTGTAGTTGATAATTTTTGAATCAGGATTGAAGCAATAGAATCTGAAGTGAACAACATTGGAAAAAAATTTGATATTTCTGAAGACAAAGAAGGAAAGAAAAGGCTGAGAATTGGTGAACTTCAAGCTGAAATGATCATTGTATAGAGGAAAAGGGATGGTGTAGTGAAGACCTTCTGGCTTCTTAGGGAAGTTGTTGAGGTCTGGTTAGACCATTTTTTTTGGAATACTCTCTAATGCAAAATATTGTGAGAAATAATGCTCATCCACAAATTGGTCATCCTCCTTCGCATTGTCGGTTGTATTGGATAGTGTGTGTGCAAGAATGGACTTTGTAGTCCTTGAGTGGAAGAAACTATATCCTTTTATCAAAGAAAGGTACTGGTGCAGGAGCACCTAAGCAAATACTAGGCAATAGGAAGTCTAGACTACATTTTTGTTTTTATGCATTTGTATAAGGTCATGTTGACCATTACAATTATGTTAGAAGGTTAAGAATAAGTAGTTATCAGGAGCCATCAGGACTGGTCAGTAGTTGAAGATATGGAAAGGTTTCATGGGGTAAGAAAACAACTAGGATAAGTGGCAAGAAGTTGCAAAATGTTCCATTTTGAAACTTTTCCATCATAGGTTTAGTGAATGAGCAGCCAAGAAGTGGTTGAGGCCAAGCTTAACTGAATTTGGACACCTATTTATGGTGTATTTTGACCTGAGAGCAAGGTTGAACGTTTTGGTATTGTACAAGTTTCATGAAAGGAAGAAAAGACAGTGTTATGGAGCAATATTTATGCTTTGCCTTGTGTTAGTGTATTGTTGGTTTGATCAGACGTTGTGTATAGTGTAGAATGTAGTGTAGTTTCTTTCCAAGCTCTATGTGGTACAGTGGCAAGTTGAATTCATCGTTCCCTAGCTTGTTCTTAGATAGTTTTGTTTCCTTCCATTACTGATCAGTCTGGTAAATTGTCAACCATGGAGACTTAGACCTATGTCTTCCAATATAACTAGTGTATAGTTTGTGGGGATTGAGGCTAAGCTCCATGCCTATACATAGATTAGGTCTAGGAGTCTTTAGGGGTTGAGTGATCATGAGGAAAGTCTCTTCCTAGGCGAGCTTGGCAATGCCCGGCTACGAAGGACAGTGCAAAACAAGCACCTAACTTGTAGGGGTGATCTCTCCTTGCTAAATCCCATGGTAGAAAGGTGGAAGGGTTCCTTGAACAGGCTTGGTACCAAGGAGGAGGTCCCAACAGTTCGTTTGATGGGAAAACAAAATGACAGTCCATCAGGTGGTCAGAAAATGGCTTAAACAAGCCTAAATTTGCTAAACTAAGGGTCAGGATAGAGTACGGACAGAGGAGGCTCCAAGTTCCAAAATTCTTTAAGGTGTGGGAAAGGGTATCATGAATTCCAAGAAAATATTGGAAGTCTTTTGGAGAATTTAGGAGAACTACCTCGTTCTCTCAGGAAAAAGACCTATTTTGAAGGCCTAGAACTAAGGAACCAAAACCCTAGATGAGGGTTTGGTGAAAGCGAAGGAAGAATGGAGTCTGGTGAACCTATAAGAACCCTAGGAGGAATGTTGGAAGCCTATAGAAACCTTTCTACATCCCTACAAAGAGCAATTGAAGGGATGGAAGTATTTAGCCTTTAGCAAAGATTAAGGGCTAGGGAAAAGAATGGCAAAGAGAGCACCAAGTTTGAATTGGTTAGGAAAATGGAGATGATAGTAGGGTTGGCCAGGTGAACCAGGGGTGCCTAGCAATCATTAGGGCCTATAGGTTAAGGTAGTGGAGAGTGACACCATACGGAATTTCCAAGGTGAGACCCAGAGCATGGAATAGTGGGTGTTCCACCCAACCCTATCCTATCATATTGGTATCAGAGCAAGTTAAATATTTGGGAGTGAAATTTTTATGTCATACTTGGAATCCAGTGGTTCCACAACCATGGTGACCAACATTGAATTGGAAAAGAAAGCTGAAGATCAAGAAGAGGATAATAGAAGGTTGAGAGAAAGATTGGCTCAACTGGAGTAGGCATTGAACAATGTGCAAATCAAGGCCGAAGAGGTCAGTGATAGATTGGAGGGTAGGGAACCAAAGATTGAAGAGGTTGTAGAGGAAGATAAGACCCCTGAACCTGACCTTGTTCTGCAAGAGGAGCCTTTCTTGAAGTCACTGAAAGCTTTGAGTGGGAAGGAACTTGAAGGTATACCACTATTTAGTGGAAAGTTGGAAGCTGAGCTAGTCATAGATTGGATAGAAGGCATGGAGAACCATTTTGAATCTGATGGAGTCACTGAAGCATAGAGGGTAAAGGTGGCCAAGTCTAGATTGAGAGGATCTTCCTTGACATGGTTGAAATTCATCCAAACAAAGAGAGAAAAGGAAGGTAAGAGACCAATTTCAACTTGGAAAGGTATGCTGGCCAAAGTGAAAGAAGCCTATATACCAGATGACTATGAGATTTAGTTACCCAAGAAGAGGCAAAGCTTGAGGCAAAGAGACTAGGATTTGAACACCTACACTGAGGAGTTTCAAAAATTATGTGTGAGGTCGAATGTCTCAGAAGATGAAAGTCTCAAAGTAGCTAGGTACCTGAACGGTTTGAAGTGGAACATCCAAGAAGAGATGACTCTTCTAAGTCCTAAGACAGTACACCAATGCTATCAATTAGCTATCAAGATTGAGAGAGAAGCAAGAGGAAGCAAGATCAGGCTTCTAAAGGTAGAGGCAAAGGCAGGGATCAAAGAGATCAAAGAGATCAAAGAGGATAGTGAGGTGGCTACCAAGGTAGAGGCAATGACCAAAGAAACCAAGGAGAGTTTAAATCCATAGATCATGGAAATGAAACACCTTCTATAGGAGGGTATAATAGAGGTAGAGGTTCTCAAGGAGGATCTAATAGAGGAAGAGGAGCAGGCAGGAGCAATTCATACTTTGCAAACATGAAATTCTACCATTGTGGTCAAGTTGGACATCCAACTTATAGGTGCCCAGAGAGAGCATCTTCATCAAGCAATGAGAAGAGAGTGGCTTATGCACAAGAGGACACCATGAGTCCTAAGTCACCTGAGGTCAGTCACATTGAGTTTGAGATGGGAGAGAATCTAATATTTAGAAGAGTGTTGATAAGACAACCGATCGAAGAAGAACCAAAACAAAGGAGAGCTTTATTTAGGGTGAAGTGCAAGATACTTGGTAAGGTCTACAAAGTCAGTGTAGATTCAGGTTCAACTGACAATATTATCTCAAAAGAGGCAGTAGTGAAATTGAAATTGAAGAAGGTACCCCATACCAACCCCTACAAGGTAACATGGCTTAACAAAAGGCAAAGTGTTCTAGTGAATGAGCAAGTAACGGTGGAGTTTTCCATTGGAGGGTACAAAGACAAGTTAGTTTGTGATGTTTTACCCATGGATGAATGCCATCTACTATTGGGCAGACCATGGCAGTATGACAGAGATGCCATGTATGATGGGAAAGAAAATAGCATCTCCTTCAAGAAGGATGGAAAGACTTTCAAGCTGCAGTCACTGTCAAAAGAGGATGAAGGATAGTCAATGACACCAGGTGTCTTGTTAAGTAATGGGAAAGAGTTCCTTAACACCAAAAATGAAGGAGGAGAAGGATATGTAGTCTTGTTGCAGTCCAAAGAGGAAGATAAGACTAAAAAACTAGTCATACCCGAAGCAGTCCAGAATTTGCTTGAAAAGTATAAAGACATAGTAAGTGATGGTACACTTGCAACTTTACCTCCTAAAAGAGCTATTAGTCATAAAATTGACTTCATACCTGGAGCATCATTACCTAACAAAGCAGCATATAAGCTTACACCAGATCAGAATTTGGAAGTGGCTAGACAAGTGCAAGAGTTGTTGGATAAAAAATTGATTCAAAAGAGCATCAGCCCATGTGCAGTACCAGTAGTCTTGGCAACCAAGAAGGGAGGCAAATGGAGGTTATGTACTGATTCTAGAGCAATAAACAGGATCACAATTAGGTATAGGTTCCCTATTCCTAGAATTGAAGATCTAATGGATTATCTTGGAGGAGCTCAATACTACACCAAGTTGGATCTCAAGAGTGGATACCATCAGATCAGAATCAAGGATGGAGATGAGTGGAAGATAGCCTTCAAGACAATAGATGGATTATATGAGTGGAGAGTTATGCCATTTGGCCTTTCCAATGCACCTAGCACATTCATGAGACTCATGAATGAAGTGCTCAAAGACTTCACAGGGATATTTGTGGTTGTATATCTTGATGACATCCTCATCTTTAGCAAGACAGCAGAGGAGCATCTCAAACATGTGGAGTTGGTACTTAGAAGATTGCAAGAGGAAAAGTTGGCTATCAACCTAGAGAAGTGTGAGTTCTTTAAACAAGAGCTTGTCTATTTGGGATTTGTAGTGTCTGAAGGATCATTGAAGATGGATCCAAGCAAGGTGGAAGCTATCCTAAACTGCCCTACACCAACAACAGGGACTGGGGTAAGAATTTTCCATGGATTGGCTCAATTCTATAGAAAATTCATAAGGAACTTTAGTGGTATATGTGCACCAGTTCTAGAGACAATCAAGGGTGGTTTGAAAACCAAGTTTGTGTGGACTCAAGAAGTTGAGAGAGGGTTTGAGAAACTGAAACAAGAAGTGGCAACTCAACCTATTCTCTTATTACCTAGTTTTGACAAATTGTTCACTGTTGAGTGTGATGCAAGTTGAGTTGCAATAAGAGGAGTGCTAAGTCAAGAGGGTAGGCCTATAGCCTTCTTTAGTGAAAAGCTCAATGAAGCAAAGAAGAAATATTCAACCTATGACTTAGAACTTTATGCTTTGGTTCAGTCACTTAGGAAGTGGAGGCATTACCTTCTACCCAAGGAATTTTTAGTCTTTACTGACAATCAAGCATTGAGTTATATTAACACTCAAGAGAAGTTGAGCAATAGACACTTGAAGTGGATGGAATACATCCAAGCTTTTACCTTTACCATCAAACACAAGAAGGGCTAGATGAATAAGGTAGCAGATGCATTGAGAAGGAGGTTGTTGATAGTGCAAGAGATACAAGTGAAGAGCATAGGGATTGAAAGCTTTAAAGATCTCTATGGAGAGGATGAAGATTTCTCAGAGGCCTATAAGGTATGTTCTAACTTTGAGAATCATTTTCATAGTCAATATTCTGAGTATACATTGCAAAGTGGGTTATTGTTTAAAGGGAATCAGTTATGTGTTCCAAGAGGGTCCATGAGGGAAAATCTCATTCAAGAAAAGCATAATGGAAATCTTAGTGGAAACTTTGGCATCAACAAGACCTTAGAATCAGTACAAAGGTTTTATTACTGGCCTAAGTTGGCAATAGATGTCAGAAAGTATGTGGAACAATGTGTTGTGTGTATGAAAGCTAAGGGAAGAGCTAGCAATGCTGGTTTATATCAACCCCTACCCATTCCTAATAGACCATGGGAGTGTGTGAGCATGGATTTTGTGGTAGGACTCCCTAAGACCAAGACTGGTTTTGATAGTGTGTATGTAGTGGTGGATAGATTTAGTAAAATGAGTCATTTTATCCCTTGCAAAACTACTCATGATGCTAGTTACATAGCCCACCTTTTCTTCAAGGAGATTGTTAAGATCCATGGCTTGCCTTTGAGCATTGTTTCAGACCGAGATGTAAAATTCATGAGTCATTTTTGGAAGACTCTATGGAGCAGATTAGGTACCAACCTGTCATTTGGATCAGCTTACCATCCTCAGACTGATGGTCAAATAGAGGTGGTTAACAGGGTGTTGGGTAATCTTCTTAGGTGCCTAACAAAGGAATATGGACAGACATGGGATATGGTCATCTCACAAGCTGAGTATGCCTATAATGATAGTGTCAACCAGACCACAGGGAAGAGTCCTTTTGAGGTTGTGTATGGGATGCACCCAAGAGGCATATGTGAGCTCAAAGATCTTGGAGCTATGGAACATAGAAGTGGACATGCAGAAGACTTCAGTCAGACCAAGAAAGAGATTCAAGAGCAGGTGAAGAAGACAGTCACCAAAGCTACACAAAAGCTGAAGGAGAAGGTAGATTTTTCAAGGAAGGATGTGCAATTTGCAATGGGAGAGTATGTCATGGTTCACCTCAACAAATCTAGGTTGCAGAAGGGAGTATCAACCAAGCTACAGATGAAGAGAGTAGGACCATGCAAGATATTGGCCAAGTATGGTCAAAATGCATACAAAGTAGAGTTACCTACTGATTTAGGAATCTCACTTGTTTTCAATATAGCTGACTTGGTCAAATATAAGGGATCAGTCAAAGGTATGGATCAGAAAAGTCAAGAGATCTTCAAGGACATCAGTAACATACCACTACCACCTCAAGACAAGCAACAAGCTGAAAGGATCTTGGAGTCAAGGGTGCAAATGTCTACAAGACACAAGGTGTACATGGAGCACCTTATTAAGTGGAAGAATAAGCATGAATCAGAAGCTACATGGGTACAACTAGATTAGTTCAAGAAGCTTGGCATCGACATGTCATTGATCTCTCCTTCTACTCCTTAGTGTTTGGGCAGGGAGGGGGAGAATGGTGCAGGAGCACCTAGGCAAATACTAGGCAATAGGAAGTCTAGACTACATTTTTGTTTTTATGCATTTGTATAAGGTCATGTTGACCGTTGCAATTGTGTTAGAAGGTTAAGAATAAGTAGTGATCAGAAGCCATCAGGAGTGGTCAATAGTTGAAGATATGGAAGGGTTTCATGGGGTAAGAAATCAACTAGGATAAGTGGCAAGAAGTTACAAAATGTTCCATTTTGAAACTTTTCCATCATAGGTTTAGTGAATGAGCGGCCAAGAAGTGGTTGAGGCCAAGCTTAACTAAATTTGGACACTATTTATGGTGGATTTTGAGCTGAGAGCAAGGTTGAATGTTTTGGTATTGTACAAGTTTCATGAAAGCAAGAAAAGACAGTGTTATGGAGTAATATTTATGCTTTGCCTTGTGTTAGTGTATTGTTGGTTTGATCAGATGTTGTGTTTAGTGTAGAATTTAGTGTAGTTTCTTTCCAAGCTCTGTGTGGTACAATGGCAAGTTGAATTCATCGTTTCCTAGTTTGTTCTTAGATAGTTTTGTTTCCTTCCATTGCCGATCAGTCTGGTAAACTATCAACCATGGAGACTTAGACCTCTGTCTTCCACTATACCTAGTGTATAGTTTGTGGGGATTGAGGCTAAGCTCCATGCTTGTACATAGATTAGGTCTAGGAGTCTTTAGGGGTCGAGTGATCATGAGGAAAGTCTCTTCCTAGGCGAGCTTGGCAATGCCCGGCTAGGAAGGATAGTGCAAAACAAGCACCTAACTTGCAGGGGTGACCTCTCCTTGCTAAATCCCATGGTAGAAAGGTGGAAGGGTGACTTGCAAAGGCTTGGTACCAAGGAGGAGGTCCCAACAGTCCGTTTGATGGGAAAACAAAATGACAGTCCATTGAGTGGTCAGAAAATGGCTTAAACAAGCCTAAATTTGCTAAACTAAGGGTCAGGACAGAGTACGGATAGAGGAGGCTCCAAGTTCCAAAATTCTTTAAGGTGTGGGCAAGGGTATCATGAATTCCAAGAAAAGATTGGAAGTCTTTTGGAGAATTTAGGAGAACTACTTCATTCTCTCGAGAAAAAGACCTATTTTGAAGGCCTAGAACTAAGGAACCAAAACCCTAGATGAGGGTTTGGTGAAAGCAAAGGAAGAATGGAGTTTGCTGAACCTACAAGAACCCTAGGAGGAATGTTGGAAGCCTGTAGAAACCTTTCTACACCCCTGCAAAGAGAAATTGAAGGGATGGAAGTATTTAGCCTTTAGGGAAGATTAAGGGCTAGGGAAAAGAATGGCAGAGAGAGCACCAAGTTTGACTTGGTTAGGAAAATGGAGATGATAGTAGGGTTGGCCAGGAGAACCAGGGGTGCCTAGCAATCATTAGGGCCTATAGGTTAAGGTGGTGAAGAGTGACACCATAGGGAATTGCCAAGGTGAGACCCAGAGCATGGAACAGTGAGTGTTCCACCCAACCCTATCCTATCAGGTACAAAAAGGTATTTCAGGTGACAAGTGTCACTCTAGTTTGAATGATTGGTTAGTTGAAAGTTTTTTAAGTTTTGATATTTTGAATGAAAATATCCAAATATTGAATGTCACCATTTTTTTATCTTGTTGGAACCCTTTGCCATTGATGTCAAAGGGGGAGAGATTTGGAGAAGACTTGGAGAGTTTTGGAAAGGGGGAGAAGTTTTTTTTTTTGAAGAGAATTCTGAATTGGACTTTTTGCACATGTTGCCATCAATGACAAAGGAGATTGTTGGAAGTTTTTCATGTATTGTCATTGATGTCACCATGTTGGTTTGGTACCATGTATCGGTGTGCAGATCACACTTATCCTATCTACTATTTGATCTGGTATCTCTGGTATATTGGGCTACATATCTCCTTTGGTAATTAATATTTATTTTTTATTTCTTATGAATGTAGGTTTTTCACCGAAAATCAAGCTATTCTTTCTACACATGTGGAAAAATAGCAGAATATTTATTTTATTTTTTTGAAAAATATTAGTGCACTAGATATTGAAATCCTTGATCCAACAAAAAAAATATGAATTTTGATACATAGAAAAAAATTTATGTTGTATACAGTCCGCCTATGTTCAAATTGTAATTGGTTTGACTTTGCAACTTGATTAAGGAAAAAATATTCAATAAAAAACTATAAAACTAAATGAAAGCAATAAATATCATAGTTACAAATCTAAATTCAAAAAAATTAGAATTTTATCCTTCATGGAAAAAAGGTTATGTTGTATACGATGAGCATCACTCCTTAAAAATTGTGTTTACTGAAAAAAACTAATTTTCGAAGGAGATGGAAAAAAAAGTGTAATTTGATTCCAAAATTTTTGAAAAAAATATATTTAGAATCTATAGACAAAATGTCACAAATCACTATTTTGTATCATCTTCAAATTTCTCACGGTTTAGCCGCTATAGATGCTTGAAAGTGAAGATTTAGTTAGAAAAAAATACTTTAGTTTCTAGTTTGGTCAAAAATTATAAACCAATATTGTGGGATCACCCATGCGGATATATCGGGTATATATATACAAGATGGTTAGAAGATGAGAAGGTAATGAGGCGATGAAGGATAAGTAATATATATATATATGTATAGTGAATGTGAATGCAAAGAGAAGAAGAAGTGTGGGTATGAGAGAAGTATCTAAACAATGGTTGAAGATCAGGTCATGCGAGCAAATACTCTGAGCATGAAAGGAACTAAACCTACACATGTTGTTTATCTCCTTAGTTCAACTCTAGCGGTTAGCCATTTTTATTTACTTATTTTTCTAGGTAGTGGGCCTCCATTTTGGACAGTAAGTCCTTGTAAGCCGTGAGCTTTTGTATCTCATAGTGGGCCTCTTATTACCAGTATCGATATAAATTTATACACCGTGAGTTATTCCTCACCATGGTTTTTCCCTCATTGGGTTTTCCACGTAAAATATGGTGTTCATGTGTTGTGGAACTTAATGTTTGACTATTGCAATGAATTTTTAAGTATTTGTTCAATGAGTTTTTGAGGATACTAATTTAGACCCCCTCTCAGTATCTAGTTTATTCAACTTGTTGATTATAGGGAGTCACTCAACTAGCATCAAGGCATGATATATATTTAATTTTATACTTGGTTCTTTTTCATTATTTTATTGGGATTGAGATCACTTAGTCATCTTCATGTATCTTCATTACAAAATCCAAGTATTCTCTCAATATTCTCTCTATTGCATGGCTAATTGTAAGCCTACACTAACTCTATTTTTGTTAGGGGTCAAACTTGGGGCTAGGTGTTCTTTACCCTTGGTTGATGGCATTTTACACCAATAGTTTGTTGGGAGTCTCATCTATTTGATTCATATGAGACCCGACATTTCACATGATGTGGGAATGGCCTCTCAATTCATGCAAGAGCCACATGAGTTGCATTAGATAGAAAGTAATAAGATTATCCACTACATTCAAGGTACTCATAGTTATGGGATTCATTATGGAGTAGGTGTGGATATTGGCTTGGTAGGACACACAAATTAAAATTGGGTTGGTGATTCTTAGGATCATAAGTTTACTTCATGGTATTGTTTCTCACTTGGTTCAAGTTTAGTTTATTGGTTGAGCAAGAAATTTCACAATTTCTCTTTCCCCTATAGAGGTTAAGAATCAATGGGTATTTAATGCCACCACTAATGCTATTTGGCTTCAAAATATTCTCACTAAGTTCAAATTTTCAGTGAAAAAGAATATAGTTATCTTTTTTGATAATCAAAGTGTGATATAAATCTTTAGAAATCATTTTCATCATCAATGGACTAAACACATTGAGATTTATATGCACTACATTTGAGAGATGATTCAAGAAGGAATTATTGATCTTAAGTATTATCCAACATCAAAGTAGATCACAAACATCTTCACTGAATCATTTATTGAGAGGAAGCTCCTTCATTTGTAAATGTTTTTGGGGGTGTGATAGATGTGTACTTTAGGGGGGCTTCTTATTCCTTAACTCTTTCTATGTCTACCTTTGGGGTGTATTTCATCTCTCTATGTTTGGGGGGGATTTCTCTTATGGGGGGTTTCTTATTTTGAGGGGTATCTCTTTGTACATGGGTACCTCATCAAGCTTCATTTTTTAGGACCCATGTGTATTTTCACCCACCTAAGCTACACTTAAGGGAGGTGTTAGTGCAATTTTATTATTCTTCTTACATTAGGTGATGTTTATTTTTTCTAACACATTATTAAGCTTTATTAGGTTACGTAAACATAGTTAATATGATACCACATGGTATAATACATCAACTATATGTGTCTCTCTCACCCACCATTGGGTAGTTGAGTCTCACACCCTATTTTGGATTTGCATACCACCCCCATAACTATTCATTTGTCTTTATCAGGGTAGGTGTTTCCACATATTTTGGCATTTACCAAGTAGGTAAAACCTTCCACCTATTATAGATAGTTAGATTCAATGAGCCTCTTGGCTATATATGCCCATAATTTTCTATATAAATAACACTTGTCTCACCTCAGCTAGTTCAAGGAGATTAGCATGAGTATCCTCAATTTTTTAAAAATTTATCTGTATTTTCTCTCTTTTAGGATAATCTCTCATTTTTTCTATTTTTTCTTCAATCATCCATCAATTGAAGTTGCATTAATCTATGGTTGACAACACATTCTAGCTTGGTTCTCACTTTTTGCAAAATATAACACTAGCTTCATTGGAGATTCTCATTAATTATAATCTTTAACACTCATTTGTACATGAGCTACTATAACAATTTAAATTTGATTTGTAAGTTCAATATGTGCATAAATTTTTGTTTGATTGGAACTAAAAGAGATGTTTAACTAGATATGATTTTTCATATGATTTTTTTGTTAGTAAAATATTTTTTATGAGGTTAGTATATAATAACTAATATATATGCTATAATTTTTTTCTACATAAGTATGTTTTCCTATATAGTATAAATTAAATTATATATTAAATGCATCTAAACCAATGAATATTTATGCCACATTTTAGGGAAAATATAGGCATTGTATTATTTAACCTATATGTTATTATCATAAAGATAAATCACAAAATAGATTTGTTTTCCTTAAACAAAATAAAAAAATCTCAATATCCATATGTTGACTTTATGAGAGATGCTCCACTTTCGGATCATAATTGTGCAAATCTTTAAAACTCATTTGTGCATAAACTCTTACTATAACAATTTCAATCTAATTTGTAAGTTTATATGTGCCTAAATTGTTGTTTGTTTAGAATTCAAAGAGATGTTTAGCTACATGATATATACCAAAAATCTCAAAAGTAATTTTTTTATAAGAATGTTTTATGTTAATAAAATATTTATGATGAACTCAGTTTATAATAACTAATAAATAGACTATATTTTATCTTACATAAGTTTATTTTTATATGTAATTTCTAAATTGTATATTAAATTCTTATAAACAAATGAATATTTAGGCCATGTTCTGAGGAAAATGTAGAGATTACATATTGCCAACCTATATGCAATTATTTGAAAGAAAAATCATAAAATAGAGTTGCTCTTCTTAAACAAGCATAGAAAATCTTGTAATTCATATACTAACTTTGATCAAAGATGCTTAAAATATGAATCATAATTGTATCATTCATTGAAACCCTTATGTATAGGAATTGCTACTATAATAATTTTGATTTGAATTATTAGTTAAATAACATGTGCATAAATGATTGTTTATTGGAATTTAAAGAGATCATAATTTAGAACCTACAAAAATCTCAAAATTTAGAAATTTCATATAATTATAGTGTTTTATGTCAACAAAGCATTTGTGATGAAGCTAATATATAATAATTGATACTCGTAGCATATAATATTTCTATACAATTTTGATTGTGCATAGAATTTAAATTATATATTAAAGGCATTTAGATCAATGCACATTTATGCCAAGACTTAGAAAAAAAGTAAGCACTATTATGTTTTTCAATGTACATATATGACTATCTTAATGACCATCATAAAAAATCTTAGTAGTGATACACTAACTTCATCACATATGCTCAAATTTTACAACGCCTTATCAATTTTGAAGACCATGGTCTTATCATGATTAGAAGCTATCTTTAGTAGTCCAATATGAAATAATTTGTATTGGAACTAAATGTATTATGGACTTATGCTAGTATTGTGGACTAACTACAAGCTTGCCACACTCCTATCATACAATGCTTTCCTTAAAACTAGAATTTAATTCTTAGATATTCCTTAAAGGTTTGTTGAATAGATAATAGACTAGCAAGTGAAATTATTCCTAATCAAATTAGATGCATATGTTTTTTATTAAAGGAAAAATATGTTTTGAAAATTAGATGCATATGTTAGTGAGCTATTTCTTTTTATTTTATTTACTATATGGGTCGCTCCAATTGAAGTGGTTATGACCCCTATTTGTATAGTGTCAAGGATGTCATGAAATTTTAAAAATTTCATTATTACAATATTTATAATGTTCTCATTACATGCTTTGGTGTTTGCCAAAAGATATTGACTGTTTATAAATTTGGAAATCCTATATTATAATTTATCTCTAAGGAGGATGAATATCTAACCAACATTAAAGTATTAGAAAAGGCGGTAAATATAGCTTCAACAATCAAACCCCAATTTGACCATGCAAAGTGTCATGAAACTATTTTTTATGCCTTTCATAACCATCCCATTTTATTTTGGTCAAAATGGGTACCCCTTGTGTGTTTTTGGGTGTTTAAGTTTTTGCCTTGCCCTCTTTTGGGTTTGCTTTCCTTCCTTTGTTCTTTCCCTGAGGGTTTCTTCCCTTTTTGAGCTTTGTTTCCTTGCTTTCTGACTTCTGTTCAGAATCAGAATTCCAAATTGAACTTGCACATTTTTTTGAAAAGTTCAAGTTCGATTTGTTTCTCTGATTCCATGTCTTTCTTTGGCCAGAATTGGAAATCCAAAATGAACTTACACTTTTTTGTTGAATAGGTCAAAAAAAAATTCATTCTTCAATTCCATGTGTTTTTGTGTTCAGAATAAAAAATTCAAATTGAACTTTCACTTTTTCTTGAAAGGATCAAGTTTGAATCCTTTTTTCAATTCCATGTTTTTTCTTGTCCTACCTCTTGTCCATTTAGAAATATGATTTCCAATCGTACTTTTCTGATAGGGGTCAAGTTCCAAGTGCTATTTCGACTCTAAAATCTGCTTGCTAACTGTATTTATTGTGAATTACTTTGCATGCACAAACCAAATATTAAATCAATTTCTCCCATGCTTATGCTTATAACTGCTTTTGTTTTCATTGAGAGCAGAGAAAAGGAGTTGTGGGAGTGTTAGGGCTTACACAATTGGTTTGTTGTTTTGAGTCGTCATTCAATTTTTGAGGTAGGTTTTTCTCCTATTGTTTGTTTTTCCTTTTGTTTTGTTTTCTTTCTTGCTTCTTTCCTTTTGTTTTGGTGTGTTTCTTTTGGCACATTATGTTCACATTTCACCATGTCATTTTATCTCATGTTTTTCTTTTTTTGGTTTTGATCTTTTGGGTTTATTGTTTTGGCATTTCAGATTTTGGGTTCTCACATTTTTTCATTTTTTGTTTGATTTTGTTTGATTTTTTCCTTTTGTTGGTTTGTGTGCCTCATTTATCATGGGTTTGTGTTTTCCCGCCATGCCTTAGCTAGGGTTTTTGTATGGTTTCTGGACCTGACCATTAAAATTCAAATTTTGAGCCTTGTGGAACTTTGAATTCCACCCCGACCTTTTGTAAAGTGGTTTGAATCCTAGGTGTAATTCCAATTCGGAAATTTGTATTCAAACTTAGTATATTTTGTCTTAGGGACCAATCAAAAATCCAAGTTTCGAGTAGATTTCACTTGAAAAGAGTTAGGCTCCATGTGCTTCTCCAATTTTGAACTCTGACCTTATGATGTTTCATATTCTCTAGAGTACTCCATTCAAAATTTTTAATTATGAATGAACTTTTTGACTAAGGGATCAGGTTCGAAGTCTTTTTCCACTTCTCATTTCTAAAGCCTTTGTTACAAATATGGATCCATTGAGTTTTCATAAATTTGAAGATCACTTTAATGCATTGGTTTGATCAGAATTTTAAATTTTGAATGAACATATGAATCAAAGGACCATGTTCCAAATCCTTTCTTGATTCCATCTTCCAATAAGTCTTGAACCAAAATGCTTTATTTTAGTTAAGTTTGATCGAGTTTCTGAATTATGATTGGACTCGAGAGCTAAGAGTCAATTTTTAAGTGCAATTACAATTCTAATTTTTGCTTACAATAGATATGGTTCCATTAGAATTTTGATGTTTGATTGAACCTTTTTACCCAAGATTCAAAATCAATGTTCTTTTTCGATTATGATTTTTGACATTAACAAAGAATTTTTATTAATTTTTGAAGGGGTTTTGTTGGGGTTTATTATTATGATAGAACATAGTTATAAGATGGCATTTAGAGGATAAAATCTATGATGCATTTTTAATGAGTTGTATTTTGTTTTATTTCTTAGGTATCATAAATGTTTGATTCAAAGGAGCAACTTGGTACCGAAGACGTGGAGAGAGATCAAAAAGCTAAGTTGACAAAGTTAGATCAAACTCATTACACCATGAAATACAAATAACAAGGGGATTTTGTATTCTCTAAATTCACCTCTAGAGTGATGAGGATCACTGATACAATGTTGGGGAATATTAACCTAGAAGCATTCAAGGACACCTTTGATGATGATGCTAGTACAAGATCTAACAAGATAGCAACTTCAAGGATTTCTCATGTGGCTTCTTTCCCCATTGTTATTCAATGCCCTAAATTTATTCTTGTATTTGTAGAGGCTTACAATCTAGTGCAATGTGTAATACCCCTCCATTTTAGCTTCTTGTTCAGACAGCGTACCTTGCTTTGTTTTATTTTCAGTTGCTATGATACTTTGCATACTTTATCATGTGTGTTATTTGATCACTATTTGTAGAGAGACAAACTATTTGTGTGATGTGGTGTATCTTATCTGATGCTTTATTTGATATGCTTTAATTGGAGTAAAATACTTGTTGCTTTAACATGTTTATTATACATGAGATATTTCAGTATTATGAATGGTTCGTTTTGATGAGTGTATTGGTGAAGGGGACGGGATCACATCACTCACTTGTGAGCACCCTGCGATTCCATGATTTCCTCTACACGGTGTGTATTTTATGTTGCTTATATATATACGATCTTTGTTATTTCGTTTACAGATTTGTAGGTACATGACATCGACTCCACCTGGTTTCACAGGTTTGAGCATGTCGATCCAATAGTTAAGTTGAATGGGAGATAGTAGCTAGGTAACATGTGTTAAGTCTACACCCTAGTCATAGTGTGTCGTCAGTCGTATTTGTTGTGTCATTGTTTGCCTTGTTTTAATATTATTTAATTCTGAAGGGTTCATGATTATGGAAATAAATGTTTAAAATTATTGCTTTATATAATGTTGATTTTTATTTAATTAAAATTAGACATTGTGATAAAAGCTATTTATTTAAATTAATTAATTAAATTAAATTTATTTAGTTTTTTTTTTTTTTATTTTTATTTTTTACTAGACTGCAGGAATCGGGTAGCACGACCCCCTATAAACTGCAATGTGCCTGGTAAATTTTTTAACATGACCAGTGGCGTTGGCACAACACGCCCTCCGGTACCACGGGGGTGGGGGAGACTAGACCTCGTGACCAACCTCCTGCAACAGGAAAGATTTAGCCAACCAAGCTAGGGCCCCAACCCCATTTAGTAAATTAAATTTAATCCATTGGGTTAAATTTATTTATTAAGTAATTAAAATTGATTAATTAAATATGTTTATTTAGAAAGTTGAATAAAAAGGAATTTAATTTAATTTGGGAATTAAATTTGAATTAGAAGTAATTAAATTCAATTTGGAATTAAATTGGAATTTGAAATTATTAAATTATATTGAGAAATTAAATTTGGTTGTTAAAAGATATTTGTTAATTGCCACATGTGTGAGTGAATTAATGAAGAAGTTGTTGGAAATTTATTCACAGGAGAAAATTTGGGATTTTGGAGAGAAGAGGAAAGCTTCTTCATAGGAGTGTGAGGATATTTTTGGAGGAGAATATTTTTGGAGAGGAATAGGAAATTAAAAAAACACACAGAGAATTTTAGAGATTTCTTGGCTGTAGGAAATTTAGAAGAATTATTTTATTATATTTGTTGTGAATTTGGATATGATTTTGGTGCTAGAAATATTGTGCTGCTAGGAGGAAGCTGTGAAAACTTTGGAAGAGGCTCGGCATCAAAAATTCAATTCTTCAGAAGCTTCTTGATACAGGTTCCTTTCTTGTGAAGTTGGTTTTGTTTAAAATTTACTTTGAAATTGTATAGCTGTAGAAAATTGTTGTGCTACATCTATTAAGGAAAGTTTATTTGTTTTAGAAAAAATGAAATTTAAAAGCTTTTGTGACTGTCGTGAAGAAATTTAGAAAATATTAGTTACAGTAAAAACCAAAGATAATGAATTGTAATATTTGTGAAATTTATTGGAACTAAACTATGAAACAAATCTAGAGGAAAACAAATTTTGATTTTTAGAAAATTAAACCTCTGTTGTAAAAAAGAAATTGTGAAACCTCTGTGTATTTTGCGGTGGAGAAACCTAGAAGATATTAGGAATTGATTGGAAACCTCTATAAGAAATTAGTAGTTTCCTTACCGGTGTTTAAATTTGAGTAAGCTAATCAAAAAATTTATTTTAAAAATTCTCTATGAATTTGGGTGTTCTCTGGAAATTTTTATAATTTCACTTGTAGGTGTATGTTTTGGAAAAAAATCCTCCAATTTACCTATTTTGATGAAATTCTTTTATATATTATATATACATATATATGTATATATATTTGTTAACATATATACATGCATATATATATATATATATATATATATATATATATATATATACATGTTTTATTTTTATTTGAAATTTACGAAATCGTTGTATGGTGAATTTTTATCAAATTGTTTTATGGAAAAACGTTTATTTTAATTTCTGAATTTCGTATGAAAATTTATTGGGAAATTTTTGTTTTGTTTTGTTATAGTGGTTGGTGGGAAGGTCAAAGCCTTCCCCACCGCCCACCTCTTGGGGCAAGCGCCTTCCATGAGGCAACGCGCCCACCACTTGGGGGGACACGCTGTCCCATGGAAGCGTTGCCTTCCCTCTTGCTTGGGTGGCTGGACTGTACTTTGTATAGCCGATGCCCTTAATAAAATGTTTATTTTTTTTAAATTAAAAAAATGGAGGTGTTTCGTTTGTCTCTTTATCCATTTTGGAAATCTAGAAATTACGAATGGATTTGAAATGTATATATGATATAATATTTATATATATACATTATGTATATATGTATGTATATATGTATGTATATATATAATGTGTATATGTATAAATTTATATATTATTTATATATGGTATATATGTGATTTGAAAAATAGCAGTTATTTATATATATATATTTAATGAGTATATATCATAAGTATATATACATAATTATATATTAAAATATAATTACGTATGTATATCTTATGAATATGTGTTAAATAAATATATTTATTTTTTGAAATAGTTTTTAGGAATTATTTGTAGAAGGAATTATGTTGCTTTTAAAAGTAATTTGAAAATTTGATTTTACTAAAGAGGCAATTCTAATTGTTTTATTCAAATTATTTTTGTTAGGGCAATTGTCATTTTTGTTGTGAAATCTCTATGTAAGGAGATGGGTTTAGAATATCCAAAAGTAGTTTATTTCAATTGCCTTAAGTGACTTTTTCCTTCGTGTACTTGTTTGGGGAAATGGATTTATTGTGTCTCTAATTGGTAAGTCTTCTAGAGAATTCTTTGTGGGGGTTGTCAATTTGTTATGTCAACCATATGTTTTCCCTTGGGTAGTTCATTGCGTCTTGTTGCCTCCAAGTGTTTGGAGTGAGTATAATTATATGTTACCTCCTAGAATTGGAGTGGTTGTTTTATCTAGTTTGTATGCACTTGGGATTCCCTTGGGGTTTAGTTTTGTATGGTGTGTTGTCTAGTAGAGGAGTGGCTTTTGTTCAGCACCAAAGCCCAAAGAGGTAAATTGGGTAACCTTCGAAGGTAGTTTAATCAAGTGATAACTAAATTAATGTACTTAGAGGATTAGGTAGCTTTTCACACTAAATAAGATAAATTAACCTCACTCATAGACACAAGTGCTTGTTTAGGCTTGGGATGAGTGGGAAGGCCTGGAATGGAAAGGTCATCTACCTAGTCCTTACGAGACATATTTGATTCTGGATGAGTGAGTATGGGGGTTAGGATTTGGTTGAGGTCACCAGGATTACCGAAGCCTATGAAGAATCCCAGAGGAGATCTCATGATGAGCTGTGTGATGACACTCTTTCTAGGACAACAGTTGTTATTTGTTTGTATGTGTATGGTTTTATTAACATACTTGATCTATTTTATGTTTGGAAGCAATTTACCCATGTTAGAGTTGGACTTGTATAGTGCATTTGATTGGTTGTGTCAGTATGAGTCAATATGAGTCAGCCTGTGGTTAGTGGTTGTAGAATTTGTCCATGTTATGTTGTTACTATCTCCTAGCATGGGGGGTGGGCCTTCGGGTACCACTTGGTTGGGTGGAACATGCACCATACACCATTGGGTCCCC
Organism: Sequoiadendron giganteum; assembly: GCA_007115665.2. Taxonomy (NCBI): domain Eukaryota; kingdom Viridiplantae; phylum Streptophyta; class Pinopsida; order Cupressales; family Cupressaceae; genus Sequoiadendron; species Sequoiadendron giganteum. Next base: position 206,006,242 of record CM021102.1, on the reverse strand, counting down.
CTTTGATCTTTAGTACTTGGTGGCAAGATATGCGGTTGGAGAGCTCACGAGTCCTGTTTAGATTTCAAGCAATGTATTTATTTCATTTTGTATCATATTATTTTGCCCCTCATTTGTATTTGAGGTGGATTTCTATATATTGTAACACATTTCTATTATTGCCTCATTTTGGGAATGAGTGATGTAACCTTTTGATTAAGTTAAGGAATATGGAGTTTGGTTATATATCTCTTTATGTTATGTGGTATCTTTATGTTGTTTAAGTACTCATTTCTTATTGTCATTAAATGTTATGGATGTATATTGATGTATGTGTGGGTTTAAGTAGTCTCGGTTACATAGCCTTAGAGGTTGTTGTCAATTGTTGGTGAACATGTATGTTAATTACACTTTAATAAATTAAAAAATTATATGCTTAAGTGGTGAATTGCAACTTCCTTTAGGGTTACATGGTGGGGCATTACACATGGTATCAGAGTTAGGTTTAAACATTGGGTGCTCTGGGATTATGATGTACCCATTAAGCTTAGTTGTGTAGGTTTTCAAGTGTTACCTTGTCTAATACCTTTATGTGTCTTTGTAGGATTATGCCTCCTAGACATGGAAGAGGCATAGGACGAGGATGTGGCCGAAAAGGCAGTTGTGATGAGATTCAGAATGACTCTCCTCCTTATGTTACACATATTCCAGATTAGGAGGAGCAACAGGCATCACATAATGGCCCAGGGGGTAGTGATAGACAATAGGATCCTCCAGGGATCGAAGTCGCATGTAGAGAAATTTAGGAGGCATTAGCACTCCTATGTTCAAGACAGGTAGATGCACAGGGTAATCCTAGTGTGAGGGAAGTTTCGGCACAGTCAGATATGTTAACCTCTTCATATATGAGAGACTTATTCCGGTCACGACCACCATTGTTGGATGGAGTAGGTAGTGGATTAGAGGCTGAGACTTGGCTTATAAGTCTTGTTCAGTGCTTTGTTATGCACCTGTACAACAATAGTACTAAAGCGCGGTGCGCTATCATGCAACTGTGGGGGTATGCATCCACACGGTGGAGGCTGGAGGAGCAGAATCTCCACATAGATATTAATATAGTGTCCTAGGAGATATTTCTTGAGCGGTTTAGAACCTGCTTCCTTTTTGACCATTGGCGTAGCGTAGAGGCGATGAGTTTCATGCCTTACAATAGTTAGCCATGACTGTAGACCAGTATGAGAGATGTTTCTACAAACTTAAATAGTTTGCAAGAATAGGTGATGACAAGGGGATGCTCATTCAACAATTTTTTTAGGGGCTTGAATGCCCATATTAGTGGTGGTGTGAGGGTCTTTGAACCCAAATCTATGGAGATAGCTATAGAGAAGGCATGGCTTGTGGAGGAGAATTTGACCATGGCACTAGGAGGCCATACAGGTGTATTTATTGGAAGTGGTTTTGGGGTTGGGACTAGTGCACGAGGGGGATAGACATAGGGAGTTGTGCCTCCTAAGACACAACAGGGATCTACACAGAGCGGACAGCAACAGGCATCTCAGGGGAAATGTAAAGGTTTCCAACAGAGACAAGGTGACAAGAACTAGAGGCTCATGAAGTGTTTCAATTTTGAGCAACCCTCTCAGAGCTTTTAGTCCACTTTCAGAGGTAGTTCATAGTAGTCTAGCGAACCAACTGGAGGTAGGGGTTATGGTAGAGGCATTGGTTGTTTCACATGTGTCCAGCAGGGTTATATTGCTATAATGTGTCCTAACAAGCACACATCTAGATTCACATAGAGATTAGTGGCATCTGAGCCGACAGTACGGGATGTAAGCAAAGGCCATCATGTATTCACAGCAGTTGATAACCGCTAGGCAGAGAATCAGGGTACCATCGTTGAGACTTATGGTAAGTTATTGGGTAACCTAATTACCATCCTATTTGATTCTGGAGTGTTAGAATCCTTCATTTCTTCTTCTATAGTGTCATGTTGCAAACTAGGGGCCATAAGGCAAGCTAATAGGTGGCAAGTTGAGTTAGCCTTGGGTGAAAAAGTTGTATCACATTCTTTAGTAACTAAGTGTAGATTGGAGGTTGGACCTCTCCTTACTACATTGGATCTTCGAGTTATACCATTGGGTTCTTATGATGTGGTCATAGGTATGGATTGGTTAAAGGCTCATCAAGTAGTTATAGATTGTCGACGTAAGTCGATTCAGAGCATTAATGCATTTGGTAGTGAGGTGGTTATTGAGGGGGTTCAGAGGTCGATATCCTTGAGGATTATCTCAGCTATGCAGTTGAGAAGATGTGTACGTTAGGGATGTCAGTTGTTGGCTATTATAGTGGAGGATTTGGGATTAGGAGATGGAGAGGAGAAAGGCTCTCTCGATAGTCACCCCATACCTCAAAAGTACTCAGATGTTTTTCCAGATGATATTCCAAGGATGCCACCGTGGAGAGATATAGATTTCAAGATAGACCTAGTACCTAGATCGGAGCCCATTTCAGGAGCTCCTTACGATATGACCACTTAGGAGTTGAAAGAGCTTCGCTTGCAGCTTGAGGAGTTGTTAGAAAATATTTTCATTCACCCTAGTGTTTCTCCATGGGGAGCACCAGTTATCTTCGTGAAGAAGAAGGATGGTTCACTTCGGTTATGCATTGATTACTGACAATTGAATAAAGTGACTATCAAGAATCGATATCTGCTTCTTAGGATTGATGACTTGTTTGACCAGGTCAAGGGTCCTAAAATCTTTTTGAAGATTGACCTTAAGTCAAGTTATCATTAGCTCCGTATTTTTGACTCAGATATCTATTAGACGACATTTCAGATGCGATATGACCACTACGAGTTCACAGTAGTACGATTCGGGTTGACAAATGCACCTTCTATGTTCATGAGTCTGATGAATGGAGTATTCCGTACATACTTAGACACATTTGTCCTTGTGTTCCTAGATGACATTTTGATATACTCCAGGATAGTGGAGGAACATGAGGAACATTTGCGACAGGTATTATAGTGTTTACGAGATAATCAGCTTTATGCTAGCTTGTCAAAATATGAATTCTTCAAGACTAAGATCAAGTATCTTGGTCATGTGATCTCAAGGGAAGGTATATCAATGGATCCTTAAAATATCCAAGCGATCTTAGATTGTCCTGCACCCACGAATGTGGCAGAGATCCACAACTTTATGGGGCTTGCAGGATATTACAGGAGGTTTGTATAGAGCTTCTCAAGGATAGGACATCCTATCACCTCCCTTAAAAGGAAAGGAAGAGGTTTGGGTGGTCAGAGTAGTGCGATACGACATTTCAGACTCTTAAGGAGAAGCTGACTAGTGCACCAATAATAGCGATACCTGATCCGACAGGGGACTTTATAGTTTGTACAGATGCATCCTTGGAGGGGTTAGGAGCAGTGTTGATGCAAGAGGGTCATGTTATAGCATATGAGTCATGGAAGCTCAAATATCATGAACTGAATTACCCTACACATGATCTTGAGTTAGCGGCAGTTGTCCATGCATTGACTAGATGGCGACATTTTCTTCTTGGGCACATATTTGATCTGCATAGTGATCATAGGAGCCTTCAGTACATTTTCACGCAATCGAACCTTAACACTAAGCAGAGGCATTGGATGGATTTTCTCTTTGAATATGACTTCAAAGTGAAGTATATTCATGGAAAAGAGAACATTGTAGCTGATGCACTTAGTAGACATAGGCATGAGATATCCGAGTTGACTCTTGCAATGGATCTGCAGAGTCAGATTCTTACTGCTCTTCCCGCAAACAGTTGGTATTAGGATGTTAGGGTAGAGATTGAGGCAGGAAAACCTCTAGAGGGTAGGTTCTCAGGATATTCACTTGATATAGATGGTTTACTGAGACATACAAAACACATTTATGTTCCTTCAAAAGGTGACCTTCACACTGTAGTTTTGACTGAGGCACATCGTGCACCCTATTCAGCCTATCCAAGGGTGAAGAAGATGCGTGCAGATCTGCGTTAGTTATATTTCTAGCTAGGGATGAAGCGTGATATTGCAGATTATGTAGCGAGATGTCTAGAGTGTCAATGGGTGAAGGTTGAACACCAGCATCCAGCAGGGCTTCTACATCCGCATCTAGTGCCATAATGGAAATGGGATATGATCTCATTATTGGTTTACCCAACTCCTTGCGATGAAATGATGTGATTATGGTGACATTCGATAGGTTGACAAAGGTAGCACACTTCTCACCTATTCACTCTTCCTATAATGTGTCATTTGTTGCTAGAGTGTTCATGGAGGACATAGTGAGGTTGCACGGTATTCTGCATCAAATTATTTATGATAGGAATCCAATATTCACCTCAGCTCTTTGGACTTCATTACAGTATGCAATGGGGACATAGTTGAACTTCAGTTCAACGTATCACCCAGAGACAGATGGACAGACTAAGAGGGTCAATCAGATCCTTGAAGACATGTTGCGTATGTATGTAATGGAATAGAAAATGCAATGGGAAGACTATCTCTATTTGGTAGAATTTTCTTACAATAACAGTCTCCAGAGTTCTATTGGCATGCCTCCATTTCAGGCTTTATATGGGCATCCATGTCGTACCCCCTTGAGTTGGGATCGACTAGAGGATAGAGTATTATTGGGTCTGGAGATGTTGCAGGACATGGAGCAGCAGGTGGTTCGGATTAGAGAGCATTTGGTAGCAGTTCGGGATAAACAGAAGAAGTATACGGATGTGCATAGAGTGGATTGACAAGTTTTTGTTGGTGACAAAATGTTCTTGCAGGTGCATCTGCAAAAGAGTCCAATCTGTTATGGAAAGGGTTCTAAGCTGGTGCCTCGCTTTGTCGGACCTTTCGAGATACTCAAGAAGATTGGTCTAGTTTCTTACCAGCTTTCTTTGCCACCCATTCTTGCACATATTCATGATGTATTTCATTTTTATGATCTTCGGCCATACCATCCAGATATTTCTCGTGTCCTTGATTGGAATTCTTTACAGGTAGAGGATGGGTAGCTGGCTTTGGAGCATGTGGTTGTAATGGAGCGCAAAACACTTGCTCTTCGGGGGTAAGATATTGATCAGGTTAGGGTCGAGTGGGATCCTACGGATGAGGCTTCAGCCACCTGGGAAGATGCTGCTAGGATGAGAGAATTATATCCCTACTTGTTTGCAGGCTTCCAAGAGTAAGCCTGACCCTAGGGGGGGAGGATGTAATACCCCTCCATCTTAGCTTCTTTTTCAAACAACATACCTTGCTTTGTTTTAGTTTTAGTTGCTATGATACTTTGCATAATTTATCATGTATTTTATTTGATCGCTATTTTTAGGGCAACAAACTATTTGTGTGATGTGATGTATCTTATCTGATGCTTTATTTGATAGGCTTTAATTGGAGTAAAATAGTTGTTGCTTTAGTGTGTTTATTGTACATGAGATATTTGAGTATTATGAATGGTTAGTTTTGATGAGTGTATTGGTGAAGGTGATGGGATCGCATCACTCACTTGTGAGCGCCCTGCGATTTCGAGATTTACTCTTCACGATGTGTATTTTATGCTACTTATATATATGATATTTGTTATTTCGTTTATAGATTTGCAAGTACATGACATCGACTCCACCTGGTTTCACAGGTTTGAGTGTGTCGATCCAACAGTTAAGTTGAATGGGAGATAGTAGGTAGGTAACATGTGTTAGGTCTACACTCTAGTCATAGTGTGTTGTCAGTCGTATTTGTTGTGTCATTGTTTGCCTTGTTTGTATATTATTTAATTTTGAAGGGTTCATGATTATGGAAATAAATGTTTAAAATTATTGCTTTATACAATGTTGATTATTATTTAATTAAAATTAGACATTGTGATAGAAGCTATTTATTTAAATTAATTAATTAAATTAAATTTATCTAGTAAATTAAATTTAATCCATTGGGTTAAATTTATTTATTAAGTAATTAAAATTGATTAATTATTTATTTAGAAAGTTGAAAAAAAGGAATTTAATTTAATTTGGGAATTTAATTTGAATTAGAAGTAATTAAATTCAATTTGGAATTAAATTAGAATTTGAAATTATTAAATTATATTGAGAAATTAAATTTGGTTGTCAAAAGATATTTGTTAATAGCCACATGTGTGAGTGAATTAATGAAGAAGTTGTTGGAAATTTATTCACGGGAAAAAATTTGGGATTTTGGAAAGAAGAGGAAAGCTTCTTCATGGGACTGTGAGGATATTTTTGGAGAGGAATGGGAAATATTTTTGGAGGAGGATACTTTTGGAGATTTCTTGGCTATAGGAAATTCAGAAGAATTATTTTATTATATTTGTTGTGAATTTGGATACGATTTTGGTGCTGGAAATATTGTATTGTTGGGAGGAAGTTGTGAAAGCTTTGGAAGAGGCTCGGCATCAAAACTTCAATTCTTCAAAAGCTTCTTGATACAAGTTCCTTTCTTGTGTATTTGGTTTTGTTTAAAATTTGTTTTGGAATTGTATAGCTGTAGAAAATTGTTGTGCTAGATCTATTAAGGAAATTTTATTTGTTTTAGAAAAAATGAAATTTAAAAGCTTTTGTGACTGCCGTGAAGAAATTTAGAAAATATTAGTTACAGTAAAAAGCAGAGATTATGAATTGTGATATTTGTGAAATTTATTCGAACTAAACTATGAAACAAATCTAGAGGAAAACAAATTTTGATTATTAGAAAATTAAACCTCTGTTGTAAAAAAGAAATTGTGAAACCTCTGTGTATTTTGTGGTGGAGAAACCCAGAAGATATTAGGAATTGATTGGAAACCTTTGTAAGAAATTAGTAGTTTCCTTACCGGTGTTTAAATTTGAGTAAGCTAATAAGAAATTTTATTTTAAAAATCCTCTATGAATTTGGGTGTTCTCTGGAATTTTTTATAATTTCACTTGTAGGTGTATGTTTTGGAAAAAATTCCTCCAATTTACCTGTTTTGATGAAATTATTTTATATATTATATATACATATATATGTCTATATATATATGTATATATATATGTTAATATATATACATACATATATAGTATATATATATACATGTTTTATCTTTAATTTCCGAATTTTGTATGAAAATTTATTGGGAAAGTTTATTTTTTGTTTTGTTATAGTGGTTGGTGGGAAGTTCAAAGCGTTCCCCACCGCCCACCTCTTGGGGGAGGCGCCTACCATGAGGCAGCGCACCCACCACTTGGGGGGACACACTGTCCCATGGCGGTGCTACCCTCCCTCTTGCCTGGATGGCCGGACTATACTTTGTACAGTTGATGCCCTTAATACAATGTTTATTTTTTTAAAATAAATAAAAAACGGAGGTGTTATGTCCGTCTCTTTATCTGTTTCGGAAATCTAGAAATCTCTTTATCTGTTTCGGAAATCTAGAAATTATAAATGCATTCGAAATGTATATATGATATAATATTTATATATATACATTATGTATATATGTATGCATATATATTATGTATATATGTAATGTTTATATGTATAGATTTATATATGTTATATATGTGATTTGAAAAATAGCAGTTATTTATATATATATTTAATATGTATATATCATAAGTATATATACATAATTATTTATTAACATATAATTATGTATGTATATTTTATGAATATGTGTTAAATATATACATTTATTTTTAAAATTGTTTTTAGGAATTATTTGTAGAAGGAATTATGTTGCTTTTAAAAATAATTTGAAAATTTGATTTTACTGAAGAGGCAATTCTAATTGTTTTATTCAAATTTTTTTGTTAGGGCAATTGTCATTTTTGTTGTGAAATATTTATGTAAGGAAATGGGTTTAGAATATCCAAAAGTAGTTTATTTCAATTACCTTCAGTGAATTTTTCCTTCATGTACTTGTTTGAGGAAATGGGTTTAATGTGTCTCTAATTGGTAAGTCTTCTAGAGGATTCTTTGTGGGGGTTGTTGATTTGTTATGTCAACCATATGTTTTCCCTTGGGTAGTGCATTGTGTCTTGTTATCTCCAAGTGTTTGGAGTGAGTATCATTATATTTTGCCTCCTATAATTGGAGTGGTTGTTTTGTCTAGTTTGTATGCACTTGGGATTCCCTTGGGGTTTAGTTTTGTATGGTGTGTTTTCTAGTAGAAGAGTGGCTTTTTTTAGGTGCCAGAACCCAAAGAGGTAAACCGGGTAACCTTCGTAGGTAGTTTAATCAAGTGATAACTAAATTAATGTACTTAGAAGATTGGGTAGCTTTTCACACTAAACAAGATAAATTAACTTCACTCATAGACACAAGTGCTTGTTTAGGCTTGGGATGAGTGGGAAGGCCTGGAATGGCAAGGTCATCTACCTGGTCCTTACGAGAGGTATTTGATTCCGCATGAGTGAGTATGGGGGCTGGGATTCGGTTGAGGTCACCAGGATTACCAGAGCCTATGAAGAATCCCAGAGGAGAACTCATGATAAGCTATGTGATGACACTTTGTCTAGGACAACATTTGTTATATGTTTGTATGTGTATGGTTTTATTAACATACTTGATCTATTTTATGTCTGGAAGCAATTTAACCATGTTAGAGTTGGACTTGTATAGTGAATTTGATTGGTTGTGTCTGTATGATTCAGTATGATCCAGCCTATGGTTGGTGGTTGTAGAATTTGTACATGTTATGTTGTTACATCTCCTAGCACGGGGGGTTGGAGAGCTCGCGATTCCTGTTTATATTTCAAGCAATGTATTTATTTTATTTTGTATCATGTTATTTTACCCCCCATTTGTATTCGAGGTGGATTTCTGTATATTGTAACACATTTTTATTATTGCCTCATTCTAGGAATGAGTGATGTAACCTTTTGATTAATATGGAGTTTGGTTATATATCTCTTTATGTTATGTGGTATCTTTATGTTGTTTAAGTACTCATTTCTTATTTTCATTAAATGTTATGAATGTATATTGATGTATGTGTGGGTTTAACTAATCTTGGTTACGTAGCCTTAGAGTTTGTTGTAAATTTTTGGTGAACATGTATGTTAATTAAACTTTAATAAATAAATAAATTGTATGCTTAAGTAGTGAATTGCAACTTCCTTTAGGGTTACGTAGTGGGGCATTACACAATGTAAGTGTATTGACCAATGGGGAAATGATATAATTGACTTATCCCATACCATGATCAAGATGGTTTTTGATATCCTCCTTATACTCAACTATATATGGTAACAAAAGATGAGGCATTGAAGCAGTATGAAAATTATGTGAGCACACACTAGAGACATATGAATAAGAATTGGTTGAAGGTTGGTAAGAAATATTTTACCAAGTTTCCTACAAAGTTCAGCAGATCAAATTTCTTTTCAGAAATAGGGGATATTATTAATTTTTTTGAGTAGAGTGATGGGTAAGGAAAGCTCCCATATGTATGAGAATTGGATGCTCCATTTCATTGACATAATCTTAAAGGGAGAAGTATACTTGGATTGGGGGTAGAATTTTTTTTATAGTATTCACAAATAGCTCACCAAGGTAATGGACTCAAAAGAGTTCTACATGTCATCATATGTAATATACTATGCAGATAGGTTGGGAAACTACCCAGGCTTGAATATTGTGGGAGTTAGAGGTGAGTGCCTATGAAAAAACAAGATCTAGGAATACTATGTGAAAAAAAGGAAATGCAGTGGTCCACCTTTTAGGAGATGGAACTTGGGACCTCATTTCTCACTTTAGTTTATTAGGCAACCAAGATCCCTCAACCAAGTGACTCAATTGAGGGAAGGACTAGGGGGTTTCCTTGTGTGATTAGATTGGGGTTGAACATTAAATGATGTTTCAAAGGAGAAATGCAAATAATTATGCACAAAACCCTAGAAACTTAAGAACATGAAATCATATTAATTAACAAAATGAAACAAAAAAGTACTTGGAGGAGTGGAGAGGCCAAAATAAGGTTTGTAAACATTGGAAATTACTATCTTAGATTGCATCGGAATTAATTCTTTGGGTTTGGTGATTTAGTCCCACTCTTAGTTTTTCAAGGCAAGATCTGTTGAACGATGATCAAAAAGTGTAATGGGACTAATACACCAGGTTGGGCATATGAGTCCTACTATGGGATTTTTCATGATAATTCTAAATCTTCTGAACTTGGATCTGACACTATTGAATTTTTTTGAAAGGCTATATCAAGGACTAAATTGCTAGGTTAGGTGAATGAGTCGCGTTCATATAAATCTACAAAACACACATCACAAGAGAGAGAAAGAATATTTTTTTGTTAGTGGATGGGGATCTACCTCAATTAGACCCCATTTGAGTAACTAAACTTTAAAATGAATTGAAATAACATGAAGGAGTGATGAATAAACAAATGAATGTAATAACTCACCAAACCTCGTTGAATCCTTGGAGTGTAGATCAACAACTTAAATTGGCTTCAATGGATGTAGATCTTGATCATGAAACTTGATATGGATTTGAATGCTTGAACTTGTATCACAAATGCTACATCAACATGTTAGCTTAGAAACACACATGATGCATGAAGATTGTGACATGATGCTTGAATCTTGAATGCTGCTCCAAATGTTTGATGATTTTCTCTTGAATTCTCTTGATCTCATAGACTTACCCTCGTGAAAATTTCTTAGATTACTAGACAGCTTATTAGTAGAAATTATGTAAAATAACCTTCTATTTATACTTTTTTATGCCAAATTTCCCAAAATACTACAAGCTGACATCAAATCTAGGATAATAAAATCATGCCAAGAATTTTATTTAAAATAGGTCCAAGTTAAAGCAGGACTCATATGCCAGGTTAGGTGTATGAGTCCTAGTGGCTAAAACCTGGGACACAAACTCTAGGAAGTGTTAAGTTTAATGCAACATATAAAATCATGTCCCAAGACCTAGATGGGACCCATATGCCCAAAGAGGCATGTGAGTCCCAAATCCATAATCTGGTACATGTACCCAAAAACATTAAATTATGATTGGTCATTTGCTAAGTGTTGCGATTATCCATAGAAAATGCATTTAACTAGGCTTGTGGATACAAAATATGACTAATTAAGGAAAAAATGAACCAATTTTAACAAGGAGGGCCCAAAAAAGTGTGAAAATATATAGGGATACATTTTTCTACACTACATTTAGCCCCCACATTAGTGATAGGATGACCTTGCATCAAACTCACACTAAATTAGACAAATTCACATCAAGAGGGGTCCAAGTGTACTAATGTGGATGGTATAGGATGACAAAGATCAAGGAGGTGGCCAAGCCCCCAGGATCCAAGATCCTATGCCAAACCAACATAAGTACAAAGGGACATGCACAAGGTGTGTAATAGAAACATCAAGATACACAAAAATACAATGTCGATGACTAAAAGAAACAAAAACAAAAACAAATAAAAATAAAAATAAAAGGGGGTTGATCAAGCCTCGACTATTTTTCCAACTCAATATGGATCAAGCATTATATTTTCTCCAAAAAAAAACATTTACAATTGGAACATGATGTCCACTATGCAAACAACATGTATGCTCACACGGGCTAGTGGAATTCAATATCCATTAGGTGACCCCTAGAGAGGTCAGACACATACGCATGTGGTCGGTATCTACCCACACAAATAAGAAAGTGGCTATGGGAAATGCATGCCTATGGTCAGCTCCCATAAGTACTAACCACACCAATGTTATACCTCTTGAAAACTTTAATAAGGCACCACAAAATTAAACTTTGAGCTTATGATCATCATGCAAGTAAAGATTTGTTCAAAGGGAATTTTCTTAGTTCATGTAAGGTCTCTTCTTAGGGAACATCATGCCTAATGTCTCCAAGAGGATAAATCAAAGAAGTATCACAATCTCAGAAGAAATCAAATGTAATGACACCACCAAGAAAAGAACACATCACAAGAAGAAAGAAAATCGCAAAATGAAACATGAGAAATGTCGAAAGATAATGTCAAGGTATGCCCCCACTTTAAAGTGATTTCTAATACCATTTTTGGGAGAAATCAACTTTACAGTAGGCAATGAAGAAGACATGAGAGCTGTTAGAGTAATAAGTTATTACACTTAATTGATTATATCATACTGATAATTAATTAAGTCATTTATTCCTTTAGTTACTTAAGCTAAACTTAGGCACATTAATAATTGATTAATTATTAACTGTGCACACTAGGGTTGCATACCATTTCTTTTATAAAACAAATCATCTCTTGTAATATCTTAATTTTGAATATATCAATTTGCACATCTTCATGCAAAGCTCTACTTTTTCATTGTTTTTCTCTTCTGTGGAAGGCCTTTTGGTTTGCATGTTTGATCTTGGTTTCTAAGATGGTATCAGAGCCTTGGCATGCAACCCCTTCTCAATTTTTTGGATAATTCAACTATAGAGCTCGTTCAGGGTTCCTCGATGGATCTGACCTTGAGAATTTTTTTGGTGCATCTTGGAGCAAAACAGACACCGCCATCGCATTCGCAACACCCTAAAACCCTAAAATCGCTTAGCATTCTGCTCAAATCCGAGAAGTTGCAACAAAAGGAAAAAAAAATTAGAAGCACACAGATTCGTACAGATCTGGGTGCCTCAATTTGCGTGCATGTAGGTATAGGGGGTTTATTCTGGTTTTTAATATTTTTTCCCATTGATGAAAAAATATTCATTAATTTTTTTTTCAAAAAAATTAAATCAAAAAAGTTTTTTTGAAAGAGAAAAAATATAAAAAAAACATTGCAAAATATTTTGGGAAGGGTGGATTAAAGTTTTTGGGGAGTGTTGGTACCCGTAGGTACCTGCTTATGTAGGCCTGTGGGCTCGTACCCACCCTGTCGACAGCCAAAGGGTTGTCGTTTGGTAGCCTCCATACCAACCGGCAGTCTGCTCTCCACCCGTTGGCAGCTTTTGCTCCCCGGCGACAACTCCTCCTCCCGGTGGCCTTCCTTTCGTCGATGACACTCCTCCAACTGGTGGTGACCAAGGAATATTCCCTGACATATTTAGGTAGGCCACCAGACCTCAGTCGGCACAAACTCCTAGGCAGTCGATGGAATATTCCATTAGCATATTCTTTGCATGCAAAATTTTTGGTAGGAGAAATTTTTTTCTTGGAAAGGGGTGCTTTTGTTTGCGGCGATAGCCAAATGGCCGTCAATTTTTTTTCCATGAAGTGATGACATCAGCATGACGTCATCGATCGTACAACCCCTCCTTGCCCCTCCTTACCCCAGTTTGTCTTAAAGGAGCATTTTTTTTCCTTTTGGCATAACTTGGGCATACAGTATCAAAATCAGGCAAACGAGATATCGCCAAAAAGCTGGTTCCAAGCACTTTCTTGTGGTGTAGTTTATTTTTCATTATTTTTCTATTTAGCTGAATTTATTTCTGTTTGAATTTAGATGTTCATTTATCACTTCCGAGCTCATAACTTTTTGCCATGATCTTTGATTTTCACTATCTTTGCGGCATTGGAAAGGTATTGAGGAGCTCTATGTTGCTATCCATGCACTTTTTTCTGTATCTGTCTTACATTTATCATTATTACAGATTTGTTCTGATGGGTGTTTTGGAGATTACTTGGATATTTTGGCAGTTGGGAGAGTGCAACTTGCATCTTTGCACTTCATTTTTGTATCACATCATTCAATAATCGACTACTGCTTCATAGATTCTAGGGTTGTTCCCGTTTGGAGTTTTTGAGTGTTCTGAGGCATCAGGTCTGCTATTGCTTTTTTCATGATTCCTTGCATCAATTAGTGACTCTCATCCGGTTTCAGTAGTAGACAGAAGTATCTTTCCTTGCTTGCCAGATTTCGGTTCCAGTGTTACTCTAGAGTGTTCTTCTAGTGCTTCTTTGCAACATTTTATCTCATTGTAGGGGGGTTTTGTCCCACTAGGTTTTTCTTCTCTACTTCATTATTGCATTTGTAGATGGGTACCTAATCAAGCTTAGTTGTTGGGACCCATATTTTCTTTCATGCATCTTTTTTCTAGTGTCTTAGCTACTTCCTAAGTTCATCTTAAGGGGGGGTGTTAGCGCAATAATTTATTACACTTAATTAATTATATCATACTGGTTAATTAATTAAGTCACTTATTCCTTTAGTTACTTAAGCTAAACTTAGGCACATTAATACTTGATTAATTATTAACTGTGCACACTAGGGTTTCCTTTTAGGTCAACATTAGGGTTGCATACCATTTCTTTTATAAAGAAAATCATCTCTTGTAATATCTTAATTTTGAATATATCAATTTGCACATCTTCATGCAAAGCTTTGATTTTTCATTGTTTTTCTCTTCTGTGGAAGGCCTTTTGGTTTGCATGTTTCATCTTGGTTTCTAACAAGAGCTTATCCAGAAATCCCTATGCAAAGTCATATGTTCTCGAATGAAGCTACATCCTGAATAAAGGGTTATCCCCAAAATGTAATGCTAAACACAGAAATAAAAGTATATCACATGTGAGAAAACTTAAGACATGTCATCCACATCCCAAGATTGCTCTTATATATACATGGGAGGTGGTCAACTAGGAAAAAGAGACAATGACAAGTGCCATATGAGGACAAGTCTACCTAACCCCCTTGCCCCCACTTAGTGCAAGACAAAGGTGAGCTAAGGTGATTGATGAAAAACTTGGAAATGAGTATCAATTAGAGGATCTAGGTGCTTCAACAAAAGTAAGAGCACCACAATCCTTAAGATGCTGAATTATATTATTCAAATTCATACATTCATTAGTAGAATTCCCATTGTTTGTGTTTTGTAGCGTCGGGAGGTATTTCCCTAAGAAAAATTAATCAAAGGCAAGTTCACCTTTATTTTTGAAAAAAAATATTTTACTTTCTAGGTCGGCCCTAGAAGAGAGCTCTCATAGCTTGCTATATAAAGGAGAAGGTGTCTCCACATTAAGCATCAAATCATTCCATTCCAATTTAATTTTTTCTTCAGCAGCAGGTTCGCCTTCTAGAGTAGTAGATTCGCTTCAAGGAGAAGTGTCATTATTTTGTGTATTCAAGGAAGTTGCACTATCTTCAAGTCTAGATTCATTGTATGAGATTCAGCCTTTCTAGGGCTTGATATTTTTTTGATTTACAAGAGAATATCTTTTTAGGTTTTTCTCCCTCGAGTAGGAGGGTTTTCCGAGGGTAAAATACTATGTTCATTGTTCTTTGTGTTGTATTTTCTGCTTATTTGCATTTCTTATCCGAAAACTAACACCCATGAACTCTATGATACTGTAACGACCCGACCCTTACATAAAAAAAAATCTTAATCTACAGCAGTAAACATAGATGACATGTAACAAAGAAAGTAATATAAAACATTTATTTTCTTTTCATTGAAAATTAAACAAGATACTTTCTTACTATCAACTAGAAATCTTTTTCTTTTCAAATGAACAAGACAATATATTTCAACAAGGAAACTTTTTCTTTTCAAATGAACAAGACAATATATTTCAACAAGGAAACTTTTTCTTTTCAAATGAACATTAGAATAATAATACATACATGAACATATGTATAGCTCATTGAACTTTTGAACTAATAGTGGTAAGAAGGTCCAGGAATCCACCTTTCAAATCTCAGTGCTTCAGTAGCCTGGTAAGGAAGAGAAACATCACTCAGGCACTTTTCTGCCAACCACAGACTTATAATGCGGTCCCCCACACATCTATCATTCGATAGATGGCCCTCCCTTCAACGAAGAGATTGGTTGGGTAATCAATAATATTTACTGACTAAGCATAGTAGTGTGTCTTACATAGCTAGAACCTGTATATCCAGTAAACTCTCAATCTAGTATGCAATACAGGATCATGGTGAACTGACAATGTAATCATCGCCCAATTGAAGAGGATGTTTTATTCATTACACTACTTTGGCCAAAGTGTCCATACATTATCTCTATTGAGGGTCAACGATCACATACACTATTCAAGGTTGATTTGAATTAGGGCTATCTTACACTATGCGTACATCTTTTGTCCTATAATGGTGATTTGTACCATGGAAATCTTACATCAAATATTCCTACTGGGATGAATCAACATCACAAGTACTTCTCCTATTCTCTCCTATACTTGGAATGAATATATCTTGGGAGTTTTAGCTAGCTTTTCTGAGTTATCCTAATAACTTAGTCAACTGCATTGTACTTGAATCAAGCTCTCATCACACTCCTAGTATTAATATCTAAGGTAACGAGTACACTCCTTATATAGAGATCATACAAGTAATGCAACAACACGAAATGCATCATCAACCCTTCAAATCAAATAAATACTCTTTTTAATAATTATGCATCTTCTATGACATATTCACTATATGCAAGCTATTGGATAGTCTATTGAAAACACCCTTTTTCAACATACAACAGTAATTAACATCCTCTATCTAAACATAGACATTGAACATAACTCCATAATAATTCAGATATTTAAAGATGAGATGTATAGAGGAATAATAACCCATGCTTAGTTTTAGCTTTCCTCCAACGTTGATGGATTGATCTATACTTGCAGCACTTCCAGACTAACAGTGAAATTAAACTATGTTTGAATCTCAGTAATTGAACACTCTATAATTGATACACAGCTGGTAACTAATTTCAGCTTCTCAATTATAAACTTAGAATCTATGATGATTTTGCACTTTCAGCAATATGAAGAAATGACACTCATAAATTATGATGATATTGCTCTTCTCAGAAAATTGTAAAATACTCCTGTAAAATGAATGCACAGAGCTGGATAATTCATGTGAGAACAAAATATGATACTCCAAATATAAATTGCAAATAGAATGGATGATCATTCTTAGCAGAATGGCGGCTTTATATGGAGCCTCTTTGTCGAACGCATTCCTCTTAAAAAGGCATGGTAATTGACAGGTTTGTTTATTGAATAATTCAAATGGTATGTGGTGGATTGAAAACCCCATACTCATCATTTTTAGAAGATGATTCAACCTCCAGATTGACAGTAAATAAAGAAAGATTCAAACTTGCACCTGTTCAAATAGGAAGAATCGACACCTTTAGGTAATGGCACGATTCAATAGGTGAAAGTAATTGCAGATATTTTCAAAGAAAAATTCCTACTCAATTTACTCTCCACAATCCCTAATTCCAGGAATACATTGAGACAATTGCAAGTTGTGTCCCTATTCTCCATTACTATGTGATTCAACATGCACGCAATTTTCCCAGTCGTGCATTTTCATATTTTTCACAACAAGTTCCTTTCATATTTTCCAAATATTTTGAATTATACTTTATGAAGAATAATGTTTATCAAACATAATATTTTACTACATTCGATTTGCCAAAGGTTGATAATATTTAAAATTATTTGGCTGGGTTAATATAAACCCAAGTTTTCATGATGAAGTAAGAAAAAGTCAATTTCTTTAACACTTTAGAAAATAATTTGTTTTCCCCAAATATGATATGATAAATAAATCAAAGATTAATTTTCATTTAATTTTAATAATATATATATATATATATATATTAAATATTATATATATTTATATGTATTAAAGTAATAAATAATTTGTATAAACATATATATATATTTAATTACTTTATGTAATATATATATCTTTATTTATTTATGTATATTATATTACTTTAATATATATATTCACATATAATATTAATACATATATATTTACATGTACACATATATGTATATATATACATACATGTACATGTATATGTAAATTGATAGACAATAATAATATAATATTATTAATATCCACATACAATAGGTTGTGTGCATATATACATGTATATATGTTTGTATATACCTCAATATGCATGTATATCTATGTATACCATATCAATGCAACTGTATCAGCATATCCATTTTCCAATCATACGCTTGTATCGATATGTATATACATATGGATACATGTGTATACTATATACAGGTATATATGTACACTCCCTATTCACTTACATTCATATACGATATAATTTGTAATGAACTTATACCACGAGACAAATAATAGATAAACATCTCTCATAAAATGTATAGAAGAAGACACGACTCCTAATTCCAATCTATGACTATGGATGACTTATCTAACATAACTGACTCAGTTGTTCACTCTACAATGAGGTGTGTGTATGCTCAGATAGTTCACATTACCGACTAACTGACCAAGCTCCTCTCTTGAGTGATATTTCCCCTCCGCCTGGAGGAATGGTACATATACTTGCATCCACTAACATACATTCATGAAAGTCAAATGTTCACAACATAAGCAGTATACATAACATCTCAAAATTTAGAATATTAACAATTCCATAACTGTATATGCATTAATCCACCAAGAATGACATCAATTGAACTACATTAAAATGAGACAATCATCAAATGTTAAAACACTCATATTGACAACAAGGTACACATATTTTATAAAAAACATTGAATTATCACCTATGCAGTACTATTACGTAGTGGGTATGTGCAAGATCATCATGGAAAAAACAGGTCCTTAAGTGGCAATAAAAAGACCAAAAATCAGTGTTAGACAACTTAACGTAAAAATTTGAATAATTTATCTATATTGTTTCAAAAAAATGTAAAAATAGAATTTTTATCAAATTAAATTTAGTTTCTAAACTACTAGACCTTTATTTTAAAAAAAAAATCTATTTGGTGAAAATTTGAAATTTCAATGCAGTAGTATTTAAATTTTAGAGTAAAAATAAGAAGTAGGTGTCTGTCTGACCACCCTAACCATAATAAAATTATAATATATTTTTATAATATTTTAGATATAAGTAGAGGACTCATGTCTCGATATGATGCATATTTTTTTATAATTTGTTTGCAAGTAAATAATTAATTATGATTTTTTTATTACAACTTTTAAAAAATATAAAAGCGCATCTGTCTAACCACCTTAACTTGGTCAAAAATTTATGAAATTCAATTTCTTTTTTTAATCCTATAGTATTTGAAGCATAGAATGTGACGCATGTTTTGGATTCAAAAAATGTGATACCATTTGAAAGTTATAGATGTTTTTCAAACAGCCTATCAATCAAGACTTTATTCGTAATTCTGATAGACAATGAATAATAATTATTTATTAAATTCAAAGTAAAGCATAATTTATATTGGTGGAAATTTGAGAATCTCCTCTAAAAACTCTTTTCGTTTCTTCAATTTTGGGTAAGAAAAAAGTCGTCAGCCACATGGGCCATCATATGGCTTACATATCACCACTTTTTGGCCCATCAAGATTCTGCACATACCCTCATAGCTTACAATTTTGGGTGTAACATACTCCCCCCCTTATTATTCATCATCCTCGATGACCCAACGTTTTATTCACCATTCTCAAAATCTTTGAGAATGTCTGGAAAACTTCTGCTGAATTTCTGCATAATCCTCCCAAGTTGTCGAGTCACTTGTGTACTGATCCCATTGAACTTTACATTGAGAGACATCTTTTTTATGTATGTGAAGCTTATGCATTTCCAGCACCTTTATGGGATCGAGTGTTATAGCTCTAGGATCCCTTACCTGTAAGGCAGTCAAATCAATCAAATGACTATCTCGTAGAATATATTTCTTAAGATAGGACACATGGAAGACATTATGCATTTTGGCAAGAGCTAGTGGCAAAGCGATTCGGTAAGCTACAAGATTTACTTCCTTAAGAACTTCAAAGGGTCCTACATAATGTGGGGCCAACTTAGAAGATTTTCCAAACTTGATGGAACTATTATGAGGCTTAACTCTCAAAAGTACTTTAGCACCTATGAAAAAATTACAGGGAACTCTCTTGGCGTCTACATAAGTTTTATCTCGACTCATAGCTTCTTCTAACCTTTTCTTAATAAATTTCACTTGATCCTCAATTTTTTCTAACATTTCTAGTCCAAGGCTTACTCGATCCTCAAGTTTATCCCAACTTATCGGGGTTCGACACTTTTGACCATACAAGGCTTCAAAATGAGCCATCCTTATAGTAGAATGATATGAGTTGTAAGAAAAATTGACTAAAGGTAAATAATCTTCCCACTTGTATTGTTGATCCATACAATACACTTTAAGTAGGTCTTCCAATACTTGATTTACCCTTTCGATTTTCCCATCCATCTCTAGATGATATGTTGAATTTATTTTTAATTAATTCCCAAGGGAAACAAACAAGATTTTCCAAAACCTAGAAGTGATTCTTGCATCTCTATCAAAAATAATCTTTTCTGGAATTCTATGTAATCTAAATACTTCTTGCAAAAACTTCCTTGCTATTATTGGCACTCCATCAGTTAAATTTCCCTGTATGAAATGTGCCACCTTTGTAATCTTATCCACTACTACTAGTATGGTTTTATGCCTATTCCTTGGCATAGGTAAACCTTGCACAAAATACATACTTATAACTTTCCACTTTCTTTCAGGTATGTCGTGTGGGTATAACAAACGTGCAGGATGATGATTCTCAACTTTTACCCTTTGGAATTCAAGACACTTTGCTACATAAGTAGAAGTGTCTCCCTTCATTCCCTTCCAAATGTATAATGGCTTTATATCAGCCATCATTTCTGTCACTCCTGGGTATCTGAAATAAGGTGCTTCGTGAGTTTCATTCCATACCAAATTTCTTAACTCCTTTACATCAGGTACATACATTCTTCCCTTGTACCTAAGAAATCCACTTGGCTCAAATTGGAAACCTTCATACTTATAATCTTGAGGGTTATCCATAAGTGCTTGCTTAACTTGAAGATAGTACTCATCCTCTTTACATTTCTAGAGTACTTGTTCCTTAAAATCAATCTAACTTGCTACTATGGAAGCAATGTGACATCTTCGACTTAGTGCATCATCTACCTGATTTTCTTTTCCTTTGATATAATTGATGTTAAAATCATTATCAACTATTAACTCCAACCATATCCTTTGTCTGGAATTTAGATTAGGCTAAGTAATAAGATACTTCAATCCATTATGGTCAGTCTTTAGCTCAAAAGGATTTCCCAACAAGTAATGTCTCCACATTTGTAAAGCACGGACCATGGATGTCAATTCTAAATCATGCGAGGAATAATTCATTTCATATGGTTTCAGCTTCCTTGACTCATATGCATATAATTGTCCATCTTGCATTAACCCTCCTCCTAACTCTTCTCTGCATGCATTGGTGATAACCATGAAACTGCCTTTGAGATCAGGTACTTTTAGGATTGGTGTGGTGGTTAGTTTCTCTTTGAGTAGGTCAAATGCTCCTTGACACTTCCCATTCCATTAAAATTTATTTCCCTTCTTCTGCAAAGAAGTTTCAATTTTAAAGAAGTTTGCAACAAACTTTCTATAGTACCCCGCCAATCCCATAAAGCTTCTCACTTCAGATAGATTTTTGGGTATAGGCTATTGAACTATTGCTTAAAATTTTGTTGGATTGACTAAAATTCCATCTGCTGATATTACATACCCTAAATAATGTACCTTTTTCTTGGAAGAAAGTACACTTGGACAAATTCCAATATAGCTTATTCTCTCTTAACCATTGCAAAACCGATTCCAAGTATTTTCAATGTTCTTTATTTCTAGAATAAATTAAGATGACATCTAGAAATACTAACAAAAACTTGTCAAGATAGTCTCTAAACACACTATTCATGAGATTCATGAATATTGCTGGTGCATTTGTTAAACCAAAAGGTAGAAAAGTAAACTCGTAATGTCCATAGCAAGTTTGAAATGTTGTCTTAAAGATATCTTCATCTTTAACTCTCAACTGGTGATATCCAAACCTCAAATATATCTTTGAAAACACAATTGCCCCTCTCATCTGATCAAATAGATCATTTTTGTGTGGCAACCAATATTTATTCTTAACCATATATTTGTTAAGAATACGATAGTCGATGCACAATTGCAATGTTCCATCTTTCTTTTCAACAAATATTATAGGTGCTCCCCAAGGTGACACACTTGGTCTTATTATTCCTTTGGACAACAATTCATCTAATTGATTCTTTAGTTCCATAAGTTTCATTCTACTCCAGGAGAGGAAGAATTACAAAAGTTGTAAGCCCCTACTAGGTCAAGAAGGGCCAGAAGAAGGGGAGAATCATCATCCACCCAGCCAATCCCATCATCCCCATCATCTTCATTCTCATCATCCTCATGCCCCTCTGATTCTGAAGGAATTCCTATTCCCAAGCCACAACCAGTCATAAATCAGCCATTACCGCTCCCACCTCCACCAATGGCTTTTCTTGCTAATAAATCGTCCCCTCTATTCTTCAACAACTACAATGCTATGCCAAAGAACCTTGAGAATTTTTGCTCTAGATTTCACACAAATGATCCCAAAAGGACTGGTGAAGAGCATGTTAGGATTTTTAAAATTACCCTCCAGGAAAGGGGAATTAATCATGAGGATGTTGCTTGTAGACTTTTCCCTTATTCTCTAGGAGATGAGGCATTCTATTGGTATAAAAATCTTCCTGTTGGGTCTATCACTACTTGGCTTCAGTTGGAGATTGTATTTTTACAGAGATCTGGGGTCCCAATCAGTTCCAGTGGGCTTTATCTGCAGTTTACTAGAGTAAAGAGGGAGGCAAATGAACCAATAGGGGCTTTCAATAGTAGGTTCCATAGGGCTTATGCTAGGCTGCAACCCCCTTATGCTATGGATGATGCCTCTGCTAGGGAGGTTTATTATGAGGTTTTGGATAGTTTGACATCTACCTTTGTGAAGTGGAGAGAAAACCCTCCCGACAGCCTTCTTGAAGCTTATGATGTGGCTATTAAGGTGAGCATAGATTTGAGACAACACTTGTCTGGACCCCTACCATTAGCTGGTCAAACAGTTATTTCGGGTTCAATTCCTCAGCTGCCTTTGGTTTCACACCCAAGCAAACTCTTGACTCAAGCCCCACCCATCCCAAATTACTATCTGAATGTGAATCATCCTGCATCCTCTCACCAGCAAGCTAATGTACCTAGTTACTTGCAGAGCCCTGAGATGCTTAACCAATCCTCAAACCATGGGTTCCATTCTGTTTATATGCAGAATTCAGTTGGTGTTGTTCCTCCATCAGACAATGCAGATAAGGGGAGGCTGGATGAACTCATAGAGCTAGTAAAGAAGCTGGCCACCAAAGTCACATACCTAAAGAACCAAAACAACCAACCTCAGGACATCAAAAGGGGAGATCAGTTCAATCGTGATCAAGATCAGGGAAAAAATCTTGATAGGGGACAATGTTTTAAAGATCAACCCTCAAGTCTAACATTTGATAGAAGGCAGCTACCACACCAAAATAGGACTTGGGATATAAGGCTTGACAATCAAGGAGTCCTAACATCTTTGGAGCATCCAAAAAATCAAGAAAAGTCTGTAGCTGGTGTATATCTAGTAGAAGCAGCTCTATCCGGATGGTGTAGGCTTCATAACACCAATCAACACTCTGGGTTGGATTGTCAAGAATTTCAGACTGCTACGTCTATTTTCCAACAGAAGGTCCAACATACCAACAAAAATTTGAGTGGACAAGAGATAGTACCATCTAGTCCTTATGACATATCGGTCTTGGTGGTGGATCATGCACTATTTCCAAGGAGTGAAGAGAATGGACCAAAGGAAAAACCAAACAAAAGTGCTGAAACAGAGTATGCATACAATGAAGAATCTATAGTTTAATCTTTTGAAAGTGATGAGGAGAATATAAATGGTCCAATAGAGGTGGAAGAGCAGGTCTAGTTGTTAGATCATACAAAGGATGTGCATCAAACTGCGAAGAATGAGTCTCCAATGGAAGAACTTAAACAAGATGTTGAGGAATTCCCAGTAGAAAAGTCATCTGGCATTGGATCTAAGCAAGGCATAGCAGTAAACACTGGGGTAGCCCTAGAGGAGGTTGAGATTTCAATTGAGAAGTCTCAACAGATTATCGATGAGTGTCCCATGAAGCAAATTGAAGGAACCGGTGTTGCTGATAAAGGGGTTGATGTTCCCGAGGGTTACAGTTACAAGCCTGAACCAGTGCCAACAAAAGAATTCAGGGAGTCATCTTATTCATCTAATTATGTTCTTTCTCTATCTATTGATGAACTCAATATTGAAAATTCATAGATTTTATGCATTAATGATGGGATAGCTAATGTGGTTCATTTTGATGCATAGGGAAAATTGAATGATGTTGAAAACAATAATATTACAGTCAAAATTGAGCACATGGTTGTAGGTGAAAATTTGCTTGAGGATTAGTCTGTCATGCCTCCTAATGAACATCCTGCTGAGAAACTTTCCATGCATGACAAAGCTTATGTCGTTTCATCACTAATTCCTCATGAAGATGCTCAAACAGGTGAAAAGTTCCATGATGTTAATTCTGAATTTGTTTAATCTAATTTTCACCCTGAATTGCTCATTGATGACTTTGATTTTGTTGTGCATGTTTCAAATGCAAGAGGAATACTAAATCATCAATTGAGACCTCCTGACCTCATGGATGTTAACTTTGCACGATTGGAGGACAATAAATTTAACATTCTATTTGAACCAGCACCACACTAGGTTGTTTCTTTCCTTGCTAAAAATTCTGAAGTTTATCATTTTGATTATGGAGGTTTAGGGAAGAAAATGTGCATAAGGATTTGTCATGGTTTCAAAGAGTTACCTCAATTACTAATTATTCCTATTGAGAATTTTGAGTTTGAATGTTGCATTGTTGAGGTTTATTTTGCTGAATATAAGGATGAATTTGCATTCTTGAGGATTGTTACCATTACATTACTGCTTGTTTGTGCATTGATGAACCGTTTGGGGATGGGTCTCAGTCTGCCTTGTCTGATCATGAGCCATTTTCTGTCTCTTTGTACATAATGTTCATCTGAATAAATGCAGCTTGCCTTGTTGTTCTTTTGCTTTAGTTTGTTTTCGTTTTCTCTAGGATAGATTGCTTTAGCATTAATTTGCTTTGGTTAGTTTAGATTGTTTTTCTCTTCCTTTGGTTGGCTTCTGTGCTTCTTTTAGTTTCAGTTTGGTTGCCTACTTTGCTTCTTCAACTTGGTTTCCCCTGTTTTCTATTGGGAGTGTCTTATTTGCACAACAACAATTCTTTTATCTGGGACTGTTTTAGGTATTCCTTTTACAAACTCTAATCATCCTTCCAAGATATATTGGTGAAATCTTCTATTCAATGTCACATGTGTTAAATATTTAAAGTGGGCAAGTCATTGGATTGAATTAGCTCCTGAATGTGCTCAAATCTTACATTTTTACACACATCTTAAGAATCCTGAGGTTGCTGTAGGATCTTTGTGAAGTCTTGTTAAGTGAAAAATCTTATATTTCTACTTCAGTGCTACTGTGATTCTCAGCCCTAAGTGTGAGCTTCATTGCTTACAGGTTGAAATGAAAAGAATGAAATGAAATATCAAAAAATAAGAAAAAAAAAAGGAAATATTGAATATCAGAGAAAGTGAGTTCAACCTTTTAGGGGGATCTGAATATCTCTACCGGGGCTATTGATGCCTAGTTGGTAGTAGAGCTATGCTCAAAAGAATCACAGTGATAACCTCGTTGGGGCTATGGGCGCCTGACTGGTAGCGAGGCTCTATCCAGGTTGCTTTTGAAGTTAGAATCTTTATGTAGCTCAACATGACTGAACTCAGTTTCTTGCAATAGCTTAAGGAGGGAAATTTATACACTTGCACACACTTGGATTTCCAGCACAGGAAAGGCTAGCTTGTCCATTGATTTTGAAACTTTAGTTTTTTTTGGTTGACTTGATGTGAGGATCAAAACCAAAGATTTTGGGTTCTTGATTCTAGTTTGTCATCGAAAGGCTCTGAAGCATTTCCCCAGCGGAGTCACCATTTGTTGTGCACTTTTTGCACACACGCCCCACCAGAGGCGGGGACCCTCTTTTTCTTCTGCATCTTTGCACCTTGGCTTTGTCAATTTATGGTTTTTCTCTTCTTAGATGTTATTTTGGGATTAAGTCCGCATTTGGTTTGATGGGGGTGGTATTTTGAAGCATTTTGGGGCCTTGGATTTTAGAAATGAGGATTTTTAAATTATTTTTCAATGTGATGTGTAAATATTTTTGCACCAATGAATAGAGGACAAAAAATTAGGCCAAGTTGTTTTTTGAACTTTTTGAAAATTCATCCGGAAAAAAAGGTTATGGGGTTTTGAAGTTTTTCTCCAATTTCTAGGTCATTTTCGGGTATTTCCACCCAGTCCAGATTTTGGCGAAATTTGCCATTTTCGGGTATTTCCACCCGGTCCGGATTTTTCCGGGATTTTCCGTCTGATCCAGATTTTTCTGAGTTTTTTGCCATTTTCGGGGATTTCCACCTGGTCCGGATTTTTTCGGGATTTTCCTTCCAGTCCGGATTTTTTCGAGTTTTTTGCCATTTTCGGGATTTTCCGCCCCGTCTGGATTTTTTCAGGATTTTCCATCCAGTCCAGATTTTTCCAGGTTTTTTTACATTTTCGGGATTTTCCGCCCCGTTCGGATTTTTCTGGATTTTCCGTCCGGTCTGGATTTTTTTGGGTTTTCTGCCATTTTCGGGATTTTCCGCCTCGTCCAGATTTTTCCAGGATTTTCCATCCAGTCCGGATTTTTTCGAGTTTTTTGCCATTTTTGGGATTTTCCGCCTCGTTTCTGAATTTTTTGAGATTTTCCGTCCGGTTCTTTTTTTTTTCGAGTTTTTTTTTCAAATCGAGATTTTCCACCCCGTCCGGATTTTGGCAGATTTCTGGCCATTTTTCGAGATTTTCCCTTCCAAGCGGATTTTTTTGAATTTCCTATCACGATTTTTTTGAACTCTGAAAGGGTTAAATTTCCAAAATTTTATGATGGTGTTGAAATTTCCAAGGGTTTATTTATGCTTAATTTTAATATTTTTTGGTTGGATTTTCACATGTGGGCTATTAATGATTATATCTATTTTTCAGGATTAAAAGGGAGGACTTGCATATGGATTCGTGCTAGGAGGAAAATCTGGAAAATATTTTAAATGCTGATTTACATATGAATCGGTGCCCAGCTGTTCAAATGAACCCAATTGCATAAGAATCTGTACCACAACCTATCTACAGCTGGAATATATGTTTCAAATGTGGAGTGACGCGTGATGCTGTTTTCACTCTCCAATCATAATTTTTATTAAAATCGAGGTGGTAGATTGTTGAAATTCTTATTGTTCCTGGATGTAACTGCTTTTATGCTATTGGATGATGATGTACCACTTTTTTTAAGAACCCTAATGTGAATTCTTAGGGTTTCTTGGGGATTAATTGCAGCTGTTGGATTGAATTTAATCCTGGCCTTTGATTTAAAAATGTAATATCTATAAAAGACCAGTGCCTTCTCATTTGTAAAAGTTAGTAGAGTAGAGAAAAGGTTAGAGAACAGCTGGTTAGAGGCTACAAAGCTAGAATTGGCTGAGTTAGATGTTAGATTCTGCAAGTTAGTAGCTGTAGGAGAGGAGAAAGATTGGAAATTGTTATGTAATGCTGGAGAAGATACTGCAAACAGGTTGTTGATTTGGCAAACATTGTGTTATGTTTCAAAAGTTTTATGGTTTCTTGTTCTTGATTCCTAGTGTTAGATGTAAGTTTTCAATTCTTTCATGATAATGGTGAAATGTTAATGATGTTGATCGATCTCCGGTCCATACTTTTGACAATTTGCTAATTGTAAGTTGTGTAAAGTTAGTCTGGGCCTTATTTTGTGCTAAGTTCAACTGTGGATGCTTGTTTACATTGCACCATTTATTGGGTATGTGGATGAATGTTTATAGTCTAAAAATCTTTAGTTTCCTTAGAAGATTGTACCATTTTTGCAGAGTTGCAAGCTTGTCCTTGATTAAGCAGAAACTGGTTTTATTGGAGATTTGTCCATTTGTAGCATTCATCATTGTTGTGATTGATTTTAGGAGTAATTTTAATCTTAAGATCTCTTTTAAACTCTTATCTTTTTCTATTTCTTTTATTATCTGGGTTGCATTTAAGAGTCTGAGTATCAATATATTGCAAAATCTGATAAGTTTGAAGATCCAGTATTTTTTTGTAAGGCCCCTTGTGATTACCAGCATTTTCACATTATCTTTGAGTTGTTTCACTACATTGTCAAGACCTGACATTAGAGACCTTGGGGTTATCTTTTTTTCCATAGAGATTTACCTTTCAAGAGAGATAGGATATCATATTCTGTCTGAGTTGTTGTTGTGCAGAAAACACCATCAATAGATGCTGTGCACTTTTTGCACACACACCCCACCAGAGGAGGGGATCCTCTTTTTCTTTTGCAATTTTGTACCTTGGCTTTGTCAATTTCTAGTTTTTCTCTTCTTGGAGGTTATTTTTGGATTAAGTCCGGATTTGGTTTGATTGGGGTGGTATTTTGAAGCATTTTGGGGCCTTGGATTTTAGAAATGAGGATTTTCCAAATGAATTTTCAAAGTGATGTGTAAATATTTTTATAGTAATGGATAGAGGACAAAAAATTAGGTCAAGTTGTTTTTTGAACTTTTTGAAAATTCATCCAGGAAAAAAAGTTATGGGGTTTTGAAGTTTTTCTTCGATTTCTGGGTCATTTCCGGGTATTTCCACTCGGTCCGGATTTTGGCGAAATTTGTCATTTTCGGGTATTTCCAGCCGGTTCGGATTTTGGCGGATTTTGCCATTTTCGGGGATTTCCACCCGGACCGGATTTTTCTAGGTTTTTTGACATTTTTGGGATTTTCCGCTCGAACCAGATTTTCTGGACGTTTTCAGGATTTTCTGCTCAGACCGGATTTTTTCGGATTTTTTGACATTTTTGGGATTTTCCACTCGGACCGAATTTTTTCGAGATTTTCTGCTTGGACCGGATTTTTTTGGGTTTTTTGACATTTTCGGGATTTTCCGCCCCATCTGAATTTTGGCGGATTTTTGGCCATTTTTCGAGATTTTCCCTTCTTGGCAGATTTTTCTGAACTTCCTGTCACGATTTTCTTGAACTCCAAAAGGGTTAAATTTCCAAAATTTTATGACGGAGTTGAAATTTCCAAGGGTTTATTTATTCTTAATTTTAATATTTTTTGGTTGGATTTTCACATGTGGGCTATTAATGATTATATTTGTTTTTTAGGATTAAAAGGGAGGACTTGCATATGGATTCGTGCTAGGAGGAAAATCTGGAAAATATTTTAAATGTTGATTTACATATGAATCGGTGCCAAGCTGTTCAAATGAACCCAATTGCATAAGAATCTATGCCACAACCTATCTATAGCTGGAATATATGTTTCAAATGTGGAGTGACGCGTGATCCTGTTTTCACTCTCCAATCATAATTTTTATTAAAATCGAGGTGGCAGATTGTTGAAATTCTTATTGTTTCTGGATTTAACTGCTTTTATGCTATTGAATGATGATGTACCACTTTTTTTAAGAACCCTAATGTGAATTCTTAGGGTTTCTTGGGGATTAATTGTAGCCGTTGGATTGAATTTAATCCTGGCTTTTGATTTAAAAATGTAATATCTATAAAAGGCCAGTGCCTTCTCATTTGTAATAGTTAGTAGAGTAGAGAAAAGGTTAGACAACAACTGGTTAGAGGCTACAAAGCCAGAATTGGCTGAGTTAGATGTTAGATTCTGCAAGTTAGTAGCTGTAGGAGAGGAGAAAGATTGGAAATTGTTATGTAATGCTGGAGAAGATAATGCAAACGGGTTGTTGATTTGGCAAACATTGTGTTATGTTTTAAAAGTTTTATGGTTTCTTGTTCTTGATTCTCAGTGTTAGATGTTAGTTTTCAGTTCTTTCATGATAATGGTGAAATGTTAATGATGTTGATCAATCTCCGGTCCATACTTTTGACAATTTGTTGATTGTAAGTTGCTGTGTAAAGTTAGTCTGGGCCTTATTTTGTGCTAAGTTCAACTGTGGATGCTTGTTTACATTGCACCATTTACTGGGTATGTGGATGAATGTTTATAGTCTAAAAATCTTTAGTTTCCTCAAAAGATTGCACCATTTTTGCAGAGTTACAGGCTTGTCCTTGATTAAGAAAAAATTGGTTTTATTGGAGATTTGTCCATTTGTAGCATTCATCATTGTTGTGATTGATTTTAGGAGTAATTTTAATCTTAGGATCTCTTTTAAACTCTTATCTTTTTCTATTTCTTTTATTATCTGGGTTGCATTTAAGAGTCTGAGTATCAATATATTGCAAAATCTGATAAGTTTGAAGATCCAGTATTTGTTTGTCAGATCCCTTGTGATTACCAACATTTTCACATTATCTCTGAGTTGTTTCACTGCATTGGCAAGACCTGACATTAGAGACCTTGGAGTTATCTCTTTTTCCATAG
Organism: Sequoiadendron giganteum; assembly: GCA_007115665.2. NCBI lineage: Eukaryota > Viridiplantae > Streptophyta > Pinopsida > Cupressales > Cupressaceae > Sequoiadendron > Sequoiadendron giganteum. The sequence continues at coordinate 205,975,856 of CM021102.1, read as the reverse complement.
AGATTTACCTTTCAAGAGAGATAGGATATCATATTCTGTCTCAGTTATTGTTGTCCAGAAAACACCATCAATAGATTGGCGCTTGAAGGAGGGCTAAACACGCAAGCTGGATCAATTTATGTCTGCCATTTCTCCTGAGAGGTTCAGAAGAAGAACCAGATCTACTCTAGGAGAGGAAGAATTTCAAGAGTTGCAAGCCCTTACTAGGTCAAGAAGGGCCAGAAGAAGGGGAGAATCATCATCCACCCAGCCAATCCCATCATCCCCATCATCTTCATTCTCATCATCCTCATCCTCCTGTGATTTTGAAGGAATTCCTATTCCACAGCCAACCAACCATAAATCAGCCACTATTGCTCCCACCTCCACCAATGGCTTTCCTGGCTGATAACTCGTCCCCTCTATTCTTCAACAACTACAATGCTATGCCAAAGAACCCTGAGAATTTTTGCTCTAGGTTTCACATAAATGATCCCAAAAGGACTGCTGAAGAGCATGTTAGGATTTTTAAAATTACCCTCCAGGATAGGGGAATTAATCATGAGGATGTTGCTTGCAGACTTTTCCACTATTCTCTAGGCAATGAGGCATTCTATTGGTATAACAATCTTCCTACTGGGTCTATCACTACTTGGCTTCATTTGGATATTGATTTTTTACAGAGATTTGGGGTCCCAATCAGTTCTAGTGGGCTTTATCTGCAGTTGATTAGAGTAAAGAGGGAGACAAATGAACGAATAGGGGCTTTCAATAATAGGTTCCATAGGTCTTATGCTAAGCTGCAACCCCCTTATGCTGTTGATGATGCCTCTGCCAGGGAGGTTTATTATGAGGCTTTGGATAGTTTGACATCTACCTTTGTGAAGTGGAGAGAAAACCCTCTTGGAAGCCTGCTTGAAGCTTATGATGTGGCTATTAAGGTGAGCACAGATTTGAGACAACACTTGTCTGGACCCCTGCCATTAGCTTGTCAAACAGTTATGTCGGGTTCAACTCCTCAACTGCCTTTGGTTTCACACCCAAGCCAACTCTTGAATCAAGCCCCTCTCATGCCAAATTATTATCCAAATGTGAATCAACCTGCATTCTCTCACCAACAAGCTAATGAACCTAGTTACTTGCAGAGCTCTGAGACATTTAGCTAATCCTCGAACGATGGGTTTCATTCTGTTTATATGCAAAATTCAGTTGGTGTTGTTCCTCCATCAGACAATGCAGATAAGGGGAGGCTGGATGAACTCACAGAGCTAGTAAAGAAGCTGGCCACCAAAGTCACATACCTAAAGAACCAAAACAACCAACCTCAGGACATCAAAAGGGGAGATCAGTTCAATCATGATCAAGATCAAGAAAAAAATCTTGATAGGGGACAATGTTTTAAAGGTCAATCCTCAGGTCTAACATTTAATAGAAGGCAGCTACCACACCAAAATAGGACTTGGGATATAAGGCCTAACAATCAAGGAGTCCAAACATCTTTGGAGCATCCAAAAAATCAAGAAAAGTTTGTAGCCGGTGTATATCTAGCAAAAGCAGCTCTATCCGGATGGTGTAGGCTTCATAACACCAATCAACACTATGAATTGGATTGTCAAGAATTTCAGACTACTGCATCTATTTTCCAACTAAAGATCCATCATACCAACATAAATTTGAGTGGACAAGAGATAGTACCATCTAGTACTTATGACTTATCGGTCTTGGTGGTGGATCATGCACTATTTCCAAGGAGTGAAGAGAACAGACCAGAGGAAAAACTAGACAAAAGTGCTGAAACAAAGTATGCATACAATGAAGGATCTATGTTTCAATCTTCTTAAAGTGATGAGGAGGATGGAAATGGTCTGCTAGAGGTGGAAGAGCAAGTCTGGTTGCTGAATCATACAAGAGATACATAGAAAGATACATCAAACCAATCTCCAATGGAAGAACTTCAACAAGATGTTGAGGAATTCCCAGTAGAAAAGTCAACTGGCATTGGATCTAAGCAAGGCATAGCAGTAAACGCTGGGGTAGCCCTAGAGGAGGTTGAGATTTCAATTGAGAAGCCCCAAAAAATTATCGATGAGTGTCCCATGAAGCAAATTGAAGGAACTAATGTTGTTGATAAAGGGGTTGATGTTCCTGAGGGTTACAGTTACAAGTCTGAACCAGTGCCAACAAAAGAATTCAGGGAGTCTTCTTATTCATCTAATTTTGGTTTTTCTCTATCTATTGATGAACTGAATATTGGAGATTCACAAATTTTATGCATTAATGATGGGATAGGTAATGTGGTTCATTTTGATGCACGGGGAAAATTGAATGATGCTGAAAACAGTAATATTACAGTCAAAATTGAGAACATGGTTGTAGGTGAAAATTTTCTTGAGGATCAGTCTATCATGCCTCCTAATGAACATCCTGCTAAGAAACTTGTTGTGCATGACAAAGCTTATGATGTTTCATCACTAATTCCTCATGAAGAAACTCAAATAGGTGAAGAGTTCAATGATGTTAATTCTGAATTTGTTCAATCTAATTTTCACCCTAAATTGCTCATTGATGAGTTTGATTTTGTTGTGCATGTTTCAAATGCAAGAGGAATACTACATCATCAATTAAGACCTCCTGATCTCATGGATGTTAACTCTGCACAATTGGAGGACAATAAATTTAACATTCGGTCAGAACTAGCACCACGCCAGGTTGTTTCTCTCCTTACTAAAACTCCTAAAGTTTATCATTTTGAGTATGGAGGTTTAGGGAAGACAATGTGCATATGGATTTGTCATAGTTTCAAAGAGTTACCTCAATTACTGATTATTCTTGTTGAGAATTTTGATTTTGAATGTTGCATTGTTGAGGTTTATTTTGCTGAATATAAGGATGAATTTGCATTCTTGAGGACTGTTAGCATTACATTACTGCTTGTTTGTGCATTGATCAACCATTTGGGGATGGGTCTCAGTCTGCCTTGTCTGATCATGAGCCATTTTCAGTCTCTTTGTACATAATGTTCATCTGAATAAATGCAGCTTACCTTGTTGTTCTTTTGCTTTAGTATGCTTTCATTTTCTCTAGGATAGATTATTTTAGCATTAATTTTCTTTGGTTAGTTTAGATGGCTTTAGTTTAGATTGCTTTTCTTTTCCTTTGGTTGTATTTTGTGCTTCTTTTAGTTTCGATTTGGTTGCCTGCTTTGCTTCTTCAGCTTGGGTTCCCCTATTTTTTATTGGGAGTGTCTTATTTGCACAAAAACAATTATTTTATTTGGGGCTATTTTTGGTATTCCTTTTACAAACTCTAATCATCCTTCTAGGATATGCTGGTGAAATCTTCTATTCAATGTCACATGTGTTAAATATTTAAAGTGGAGATGTCATTGGATTGAATTAGCTCCTGAATGTGCTCAAATCTTATATTTTTATACACATCTTAAGAATCCTAAGGTTGCTATAGGATCTTTGCAAGGTCTTGTTAAGTGAAAAATCTTATATTTCTACTTCAGTGCCACTGTGATTCTCAGCCCTAAGTGTGAGCTTCATTCCTTACAGGTTGAAATGAAAAGAATGAAATGAAATATAAAAAAAAAAAATATTGAATATCAAAAGAAAGTGAGTTCAACATTTTGAGGGATTCTGAATATCTCTACCAGGGCTATGGATGCTTGGCTGGTAGTAGAGCTATGCTCGGGAGAATCATAGCGATAACCTTATTGGGGCTATGGACGCCTAACTGGCAGCGAGGCTCTATCCAGGTTGCTTTTGAAGTTAGAATCTTTATGTAGCTCAACATGACTGAACTCGGTTTCTTGCAACAGTTTAAGGAGGAAAATTTATACACTTGCACACACTTGGATTTACAGCACAGGAAAGGCTAGCTTGTCCATTGATTTTGAAACTTTAATTTTTTGGTTGACTTGATGTGAGGATCAAAACCAGAGATTCTGGGTTCTTGATTCCAGTTTGTCATTGAAATGCTCTAAAGCATTTCCCCAGTGGAGTCACCATTTATTGTGCACATTTTGCACACATGCCCCACCGGAGGCAGGGACCCTCTTTTTCTTCTGCAATTTTGTACCTTGGCTTTGTCAATTTCTAGTTTTTCTCCTCTCGGAGGTTATTTTTGGATTAAGTCCGGATTTGGTTTGATTGGGGTGGTATTTTGAAGCATTTTGGGGCCTTGGATTTTAGAAATGAGGATTTTTCAAATGAATTTTCAAAGTTATGTGTAAATATTTTTACACCAATGGATAGAGGACAAAAAATTAGGCCAAGTTGCTTTTTGAACTTTTTGAAAATTCATCCGGGAAAAAAAGTTATGGGGTTTTGAAGTTTTTCTCCGATTTTTGGGTCATTTTCAGGTATTTCCACCCAGTCCGGATTTTGGCGAAATTTGCCATTTTCGAGTATTTCCACTTGGTGCGGATTTTGGTGAATTTTGCCATTTTCGGGGATTTCCACCCGGACCAGATTTTTTCAGGTTTTTTGACATTTTCGGGATTTTCCGCTCAGACTGGATTTTTCCAGATTTTTTCAAGATTTTCCACTCAAACCGGATTTTTTCGGGTTTTTTGACATTTTTGGGATTTTCCGCTTGGACTGGATTTTTCTAGATTTTTTCAAGATTTTCCGCCTAGACCTGATTTTTCCAAGTTTTTTGATATTTTCGGGATTTTCCGCCCCATCGGGATTTTGGCAAATTTCTGGCCATTTTTCGGGATTTTCCCTTCCTGGCAGATTTTTCCAAACTTCCTGTCACGATTTTCCTGAATTCCGAAAGGGTTAAATTTTCAAAATTTTATGATGGAGTTGAAATTTCCAAGGGTTTATTTATGCTTAATTTTTATATTTTTTGGTTGGATTTTCACATGTGGGCTATTAATGATTATATCTGTTTTTCAAGATTAAAAGGGAGGACTTGCATATGGATTCGTGCCAGGAGGAAAATCTGGAAAATATTTTAAATGCTGATTTACATATGAATCGGTGCCCAGCTGTTCAAATGAACCCAATTGCATAAGAATCTGTGCCACAACCTATCTATAGCTAGAATATATGTTTCAAACGTGGAGTGACGTGTGATGCTATTTTCACTCTCCAATCATATTTTTTATTAAAATGGAGGTGGCAGATTGTTGAAATTCTTATTGTTCCTAGATGTAACTGCTTTTATGCTATTGGATGATGATGTACTACTTTTTTTAAGAACCCTAATGTGAATTCTTAGGGTTTCTTGGGGATTAATTATAGTCATTGGATTGAATTTAATCCTGGCCTTTGATTTAAAAATGTAATATCTATAAAAGGCCAGTGCCTTCTCATTTGTAAAAGTTAGTAGAGTAGAGAAAAGGTTAGAGAACAGTTGGTTAGAGGCTGCAAAGCCAGAATTGGCTGAGTTAGATGTTAGATTCTGCAAGTTAGTAGCTGTAGGAGAGGAGAAAGACTAGAAATTGTTATGTAATGTTGGAGAAGATAATGCAAACGAGTTGTTGATTTGGCAAACATTGTGTTATGTTTCAAAAGTTTTATGGTTTCTTGTTCTTGATTCTTAGTGTTAGATGTTAGTTTTCAATTCTTTCATGATAATGGTGAAATGTTAATGATGTTGATTGATCTCCGGTCCATACTTTTGGCAATTTGCTAATTGTAAGTTGCTGTGTAAAGTTAGTCTGGGCCTTATTTTGTGCTAAGTTCAATTGTGGATGCTTGTTTACATTGCATCATTTACTGGGTATGTGGATGAATGTTCATAGTCTGAAAATCTTCAGTTTCCTCAGAAGATTGCACCATTTTTGCAGAGTTGCAGGCTTGTCCTTGATTAAGCAAAAATTGGTTTTATTGGAGATTTGTCCATTTGTAGCATTCATCATTGTTGTGATTGATTTTAGGAGTAATTTTAATCTTAAGATCTCTTTTAAACTCTTATCTTTTTCTATTTATTTTATTATCTGGGTTGCATTTAAGAGTCTGAGTATCAATATATTGCAAAATCTGATAAGTTTGAAGATCCAGTATTTTTTTGTAAGGCCCCTTGTGATTACCAGCATTTTCACATTATCTTTGAGTTGTTTCACTACATTGTCAAGACTTGACATTAGAGACCTTGGGGTTATCTCTTTTTCCATAGAGATTTACCTTTCAAGAGAGATAGGATATCATATTTTGTCTAAATTGTTGCTATGCAGAAAACACCATCAACAGTGCTCCCCAAGGTGAGACACTTGGTCTTATTATTCCTTTGGACAACAATTCATCTAATTGATTCTTTAGTTCCATAAGTTTCATAGTGGTAATCCTATAAGGTACCTTGGATATGGGTCCTGATCCGAGAACTATATCAATTGAAAAGTCAAAAAATCTTTTGGGTGGTAATCCTGGTAACTCCTCAAGAAATACATCAGGAAATGCTCTCAAAACTTGATACTTTTCAATATTTGATTCTCCAGTTTCCACAATTTTCCCATCTTCTAACTCTTGTTGACTTTGGTATTTTGATTCTTCACTTCCATAATCCAGTTCGTCAATCTTCACAGCAATGAGTTTACACCCTTTCTTTTCAGCTTTCATAAGTTGCATTGCTGAGATTTGTCAAAATCTTACCTCCCTAGGTATTCCTTGGATTCTAACTTGGTTCCCATGGTCATCTAGACATTTAACTATTTTGGCATTGCAATCAACTATGGCCCTATGTCTCCATAACTAGTTCATTCCTAGGATATCATATGATCCTAACAGAGTGACATATAGGTTGAATTCAGTAACAAAATTGGGAAAATCTATCCTAGCCTTGAATAGACATTTATCCACCTTTTCTCTTGTGTTGTTTGTATATTCAACATTCCATGTCTTTTCCATATTCCCTTCCTTCCTAGTTAATTTATTTTCTATTCTAGGTGAAATAAAAAGTTTAGTAGTACCCGTATCAATTAGAATAGAAATAGGAAAACCAAATAGAGTACCTAGTGTTTCAATTGGTGTCACCTCGTAGTCAGCTTGACGATCATCAACTGCAGCATGAATCCTTTGTTGAAACATAGCCTACTAGCTAGGTAGTGAATTTTTGAAAGATTGGGATCCAGAGGTCTTATTGGACATTCTCTTGCGTAATGATCCCCTTTACAAATAAAGCAACCTGTTGGCAATCCTCTTTTCCCCATAACCTCTTTAGTTTTACTATTGTTTTCACTAGTCTTGCCAGTATTACCAAAACCTGAGTTGTTTCTCTTACAATATCCTTTGAAATCCTTTCTATTGTAATAGGTTCTCTTTCCCTTGGACTTGGCAGTATTCTGAATAGGTTCTTCTTTCTTAGGAGTTTCCTTAATAGAAACTTCAGTTTCCTTCTTCTGCTCCTTCCTTTCCTTTCGGTTAGAATCTACCCTCAACTTTTGCTCCTGCTTAATGGATTTCTCATATACATGGTCCATGGTGGTTGGACCATGCATCTCTACCTCTCCACCAATTCTACCATTAAGTTCTAAGATGAATTTCCTAATACGAAAATGTTCATCCTTATGGTAAATAGGAACATAGTGAATAAGCCGAGTGAACTTCTCCTAGTACTCATGCAATTTCATGGTTCCTTTCTTTAGCTCCTAGAAATTTGTCATTTTTTTTTCATAAAAGAGTTGGGGTAACCATCTTTTGCGGAATATTTCCAAAAATTCATCCCAAGTCAACTTCCATGAACTGATATTGAGTTCCATCTTTTTATTCATCCACTAGTTAGAGGCTTCTCCTACTAACTAGTATGCTCCCCATGCTGCCTTGGTTACTTCATCATAATTTCTTATTTTGAAGTACTTTTCCATTTGTACTAACCAAACTTCAGCTTCATCCACTCCAACACTTCCATCAAACTTTGGTGGGTATATTTTCTTCACATCCCTAGATAGTTCAGTAGTTACCAAATTTTGTCTTCTTTCGAAGGATGGTGTGGGAGATTTCTCATTATCTTGATTTTGGTTTATTTCTTGTTCATGGGAAGAACTTTCTCCTTAAATTTTGTTGTCCAGTATTTCTTTTTCCACCCTCTCCTTATCCTTTGCTTGTTCCAGGTTGGTTAACCTCGCGAGAATTTGATCTAACCGAGCTTCTTTTCCTCCTTCTTGGTTGGTTCCATGATGTTTCTTGTTCTCTCATATGTTCTAACCATAATTATATTTTTTTTTAACCTAAATATTTTATTCATGTTAGCCTTAATTATTTTACCAAGTAACTTTTATGAAGAAAATCACATGAACATGAACATAAAAGACAAATATTTTTCTTGTAAACACATAGTTTTATTTATTAAAAGGGGATTCAAAATCCTTTTGACATTGATCAACTATTCAAGTAGTCAAGGGGAGAGTATCTAGCGGATTCACTCTCAAACATGTAACTTAAAGGGGTGTATCCTACAGATTGAGAAAATTATTTTTCCCAATCTTTTTGTTTGTCCCTCATTTGTTCATATCTATCCCAAAATGGATAGTAACCCTCAGATTTATTGTCCAATACATAGTTGCGGAGAGTATTATCAATATGGTGTTCATCAAAAAAATCATCTACATCTTTCACAGATATTTATTCATGAGACCATTTCTCGACTGGTGGTGTCCTTGGTGTATAACCTTCAGATTCTTTACTTGACGAGATTGATATTACTTCAGCCAATGGTTGAACTCTAGGATCCCTAATGATGAATGAAGGACTTCCTCTTTCTTCATATGGCATGCCCTTGGATAGTGGTAATGATTTATACTTTTTTGGTGAGATGGTGGGTAATTAGTTGTACATAGCCTCCATTCTCATTTTCCTCTTCACATCGCTGATCCAAGATAGTGCATGGCTAAAACTCTTAGTCACTCAACCAGATTGCATTATCATAGTTGGTTCCCTTAATGGTCCTAATGATGTCCTATTTTCCCTTCTTGGCCCTAAGGTAACATTCATTCCCGAATATAGACTTGTGAGTAGTCAATCTGATATTACCATCCTAACACAAGAATCTTTCACAACATTAAATAATGTTGGAAAGGAAAGTTGATGATCTCATAAGTTTCAGTGTTAAACCTAGTATCTCTGATACCACATGTAACGACCCGACCCTTACGTAATTTTTTTTTTATTAATCTACAACATTAAACATATATAACATGTAACAAAGAAAGTACTATAAAACATATCTTTTCTGTTTATTGATAATTAAACAAGATACTTTCTAACTATCAACTAGAAATCATTTCCTTTTCAAATGAACATCATAGTAATAATACATACATGAACATACATAGCTCATTGAGCTTTTGAACTAATAGTGGTAAGAAGGTCCAAGAATCTGCCTTTCAAATCTCGATGCTTCAGTAACCTAGTAAGGAGGAGAAACATCACTCGAAAAATTTTACACCAACCTTAGACTTATAATGCGGTCTCCCGCACATCTATCATTTGATAGATGGCCCTCCCTTAAACAAAGAGATTGGTCGGGTAATCGATATTGTTTACTGAATGAGCATAGTGGTGTGCCTTACATAGCTAGAACCTATCTATCTGGTAAACTCTCGATCAAGTATGCAATATGGGATCATGGTGAACTGACAATGTAATCATCACCAAGTCTAAGAGGATGTTTTGTTCATTACACTACTTTAGCCAAAGTGTTCATACAATATCTCTACTGAGGTTCAATTGTCACATACACTATTCAGGGTCGATTTGACATAGGGCTATCTAACACTATGTGTAGGTCTTTTTTCCTATAATGGTAATCCACACCACAAACATCCTACATCAAATATTCCTATTGGGATGAATCAGCATCACAAGTACTTCTCTTATTCTCTCCTATACTTGGAATGAATATATCCTATGAGTTTTAGCTAGCTTATTTGAGTTAGCCTAATAACTTAGTTGGTTGCACTATACTTGAATCAAGCTCTCATCACACTCCTAGTATTAATATCTAAGGTAATGAGTACTCTCCTTATATAGAGATCATACAAGTAATGCAACAACATGAAATTAATCATCTAACCCTTCAAATCAAATAAATACTCTTTTCAATAATTATGCATCTTCTATGACATATTCACTATATGCAAGCTATTGGAAAGTCTATTGAAAACACCCTTTTTCAACATACAACAATAATTAACAGCCTCTATCTAAACATAGACATTCAACATAACTCCATAATAATTCAAATATTTAAAGATGAGATGTATAGAGGAATAATAACCCATGCCTGGTTTTAGATTTCCTCCAACGTTGATGGATTGGTCTATACTGTTGGAAGTGGATTCACTCTGAGAGGGGGGGGGTGAATCAGAGTGGAGTGATTTTAACTTTTAACCTTGAAATAATACTTAAAATTTTGCTCAGTTAACCCAAAGAGACAAATTTGATTAAGCAAGTGAGCATTAACATTTAAGGTCAGATTGACATGAGACTTGACTAACATTTGCAACCCATATCAAATGATATTTTTCAAATAAAGATTTATGAACAATCTTGTTGTGCTTTATCAACAGAACTATAAATCTTCATAATATGAAACTTTGAATTGCATATGATAGACTCTTGAGCATTCATATAATGAGCACATAATGCATAATTTAATTCACCTTATGAAAGACATTTTACACCAGATTTTCCCAATCTAAATTTGCATGACAAACATGAGAAAATTGACTTTTAAATTTTAAATAGCCTTAAAGTATCAAAGAATTGACCAACTGAATGAGCACAATAACATAAGTGACTATAAGAAAGAGTATGCAAGATAAACATAAATCACACAAAAAGGAGACACATAAATTACCGAGTGGAAAACCCTCCTGGGGTAGAAAAACCATTCCTAAACTGCCTTAGTGGCTTAATTTCAAAACCATTATTTACAATGCCTTATAGGCTACTTTCTGAGCACCAACTCAAGGAGCACTATCCCCTCATTTAGAGACACCAATCACAAAGGAGAACCAACTCCTCATTTAGAGACACCAATCTCAAGGAGCACCAACCCCTTTATTGTTTTAGTAATCATACAATAATATAGAGGATCTCTTTGTTTCTCTTTTATCTATCAAAAGCCTCTTGACATACAATATCTAAACTCCTTAAAGTTCCAAAAAAGAACCTTCAAAATTTTAGGCATTGTCAAGCCTTAAGTCAGCTTGATTATCAACTCATATTTCAGATTTTCAATCTTAGAGCTCAACATTTTTCAACACAATCACTGTGATGTACTCACACTAGTTTTACCTTTTTGTTTCATAATTTTCTCACTATTCTACTTCATCACCCTTTTTCTCTCACCCCTTTTTTTGTTAATCTTGTCTTTCAGTTTTTATAACATTTTTCATTAATTGTCACAGCCAACTAGTTGACACTTGTTTTGCTCTTTTTGTTTTTCCTTTTTATTAGATCCCTAATCTCTCTATTTTCATCTGATTACAGGTTTCATCATTACATTCAAGGAATGTTACAACAGTTTCTCATTTTTCTATTTCAAAGAATAAGAACAAAAAATGGTCATCAGATTACCAAATTTCAATCGACCAACAATGCCATTTGTTGCAGTGTCCATGTGTGAATGATCAATATGAAGAAGTTCTTTTGATAGGAATATCCAAGAATTTTTTAAATATAGAAGGCAGACTAAAACCTGTCCTCTCAAGCAGCTTGCACAAATAGAGCTGAAAAAAAGAACTATTAAATCATATATGAAATTCATGAACAAAACCCTCGAAAAGCGAACTGCAATAGTAGTGCAACCAACAACTCCAATGCAATGTAATCGTAACTTTAGAATGATGCATCCAATAATGATTATGAAAGAATCCATGTAAGAGACTGAACAGATTAGAAGTCATCATGATTTCCCCAAACAGATACCATTGTTTCATAAATTTGATAAGATAAATCTATAGTAAAATGCAGTTAAAAATTATATGCAATCTTTTTGGTTCTGACCAATAAAAATATATAATCAATTTTCCACCTTCCATTTAGAAGTAACGGTTTTGCAAACCAATTGAAAAACTGAATACTTGAGAGTATTGAAATAGATGTTGCATGTAGCAATTTTACTAGACTACAAAGTGGCTTAGCAGCCCGAGCTTCATTGCTATTTCGAGTATTCACCCAATACCAAGAACCTGACAAGAGAAACAACCATGGTGATGGTCTTTCAAGATTCTCCATTCACTGTCCTAGATTTTGCAGAAAAAGCCAATTGAATTCACAGTGAAATGGTCGAGAGAGAGATTCCATGGAGGTGGCAAGATTAGGGTTCCAAACCCTTGATCAATGAAGCATAAATATTTGCCCTATTTTCCACACAAAATTATTTACACAATATGATAGCCATTTGGAGTCCAAAAGGACAAACATTAATCAACCAAAACCGCATAAAACACTTTGAAATCCATGGGTAGATCAATGACACGCATGTCGAAAGGAGTAGATTTGACATCTGTTCTCTTACCGCACAACCGCAGTCGCCCTTCGGACTACATGCGATACAGCGGTAGCTAACACCAACTGTTACTGCATCTTTTACCATCCAACCGCGCTCTTACTTCAGACTACTCATGGTACAGTGGTAGCTCCAAGCTAACCACTCGTCATTTCCACCGTGTTACCACGGTTAGCTACCTAATTGGTCATGGTATAGCAGTAGCAGTCCTAGTTTCCGCTGATGGTTTACCCGCACTACTGCGGTTACACTGATGACAGTCCACGATATAGCGGTAACTGTCTTGCTTGCCACCAAAGGTTACCACCACACTATCGTAGTTACCTTCTTGACTGCCCGCAGTGTAGCGGTAGTAGTCTTGCTTGCCGCTAGCTGCTTCCACCGCCTTACCGGGGTTACCAACTTAACTATCAGTAGTAACGGGGTAACCTATATATCGGTTGTTGGCTTTTAAGCCATGTTTTTTAATCATGATGTGACTCGATAGAAATTTAATGTGCACTACAATATAGAGTGCCAAATAATAACCGAAGCCAGAAGATATCTAATAAAAATCAAAGTCGATTGCCACCTTAGAATGTCATTGTATACTCAAGGACTTGTGTTGAGTAATATAGGATGATGTAGATGTTGATTTTAGTAAGCCTTACACCCATGCCATAAACACAATACCATACACAAAGACAATTATCAATTTGTTTACCTATGACCAAAACCAAATTTCCACCTCATTGACATCCAGTGTTGTATAATATGTCCAATGGTATCCAAAAATTTGTGAAGAGATAATGACTAATTTCATGTAGAATTCACAAAGCCATAATCACAATAGTGATCAAGCCCTTAAATAATCAACCTAAAGTAAGTATGCCAATTTCAGATGAATACTATATATCAACTATGCCAATCAAATTCCATACAAAGACCAACTAAGAAATGTTTCCAAGGCAACAACCCAGGGCAGTTTTGACATCAAGGACAAATGCCACAAAAGAAGTCAACAAACTCCCCCTTTGTCCTTGATGGCAAAAATCTGAGCCATCTGAATCAGCATTTTCTCCCCCTTTTTGTCACAAGGACAAAGGAAGAAACCTGTGATATAGAACAACCATTTTCTCCCCATTTTCTCCATGAAGTACAGCAACAATCGATACTGATATGTAGTTATAATAGGAATGCAGCAAAAATTAAAACCCAATACCATAAGCCATTATGATCACCACAACAATGAATACAAAGCAATGAACCAATTCTTTTAAGTACTTCTATTTTGATACAAATGTAGAGGAATCCTCTTTTTAAGAACTAATACCATAGTCACTTGTTAAACCAATTTGTACCTGAAACAATTACATGCCCATGCAAAAACTATGACTAGTAATATAAACTGAATTCATGATCCTAAACAATCATAAGCATAACTCTCACGGTCAGTCCAACAAAAACATAAGCATCTGCGAAAGGAGAAATATGAATAGGAAGCATTAAATATCCTGAGCAATAAGTTATGTAAGTAGCCATGCCATGAATGCCAATGGATATCAACTTAATGTTAAGAATTTAAACAAATGTATCAATCTTGGGTTTGAAATCAAGAGAAAACTAAAATGACTAAAAAACCAACATCACAAGGCTACAAATCTGAACAACATTAGGCTACAACAATCCAAGCATTTTGTCAAAGATTCATATCCAAAACTGCACACCAAGGACAATTGTTCCACCTTTTGGTCATAATTAACTTCATTCTCCATTGTCAATTGTAAACACATTGTTACCAGTATGCATAACCATGCACAAATGCATATCTTTGTTGTAATGAGCATATGGAAAACATCGGTACCAACATATAAAAAATTAAGTGCATGCCATGAAACATGTGAACAAGATCCAATTGTTCTCAGTATGTACCATCCAGATTATGTAAATGTGTCATCAAAGCTAGTATAGTTACCAAAGATAAGAAACCACTGTAAGCATCTAATAGCCAATGCAGTCAGTGAAACCAACATTTCCTTTCTCAAACTTATTGAAAATGTGCAAATTTTTCAAACAATAATTTTTTGATGCAATAACTTACTGCACATTTCTCCATGAACATAATAAAACCATTATGATGATCAAATTCATTTGAAAATGAAGCACTTAAGTATACTGCTGCCAAAATAGATTTATATACCTCAACAAGCAAGAAGATACAACTGCATATTCAACACTTACTTAAGGAACCAGTAGTAAGATAATTAGGCCAGCATATTTTCATTGCAACTAACCTTGTTCTTCAGAATAACATCTCTTACCAAAATAAAAGAAAGCAGCCAAATCTGTAGCATACAGTCCACTACATAAGTCTCAAGACACCAAACTATCAGTATCATGTAGAAATCAACTGTTAAATGAAAATATTGATCATTAGATGCATATTGAAATCTTTATCATCCAACAATACCCAAACTTATGTCAATGTTGTTTGTCTGTTCTCAAGTACACATATACTGTACCAACATACTCAATGTCAAAACATGCTAGACTAGCAACCACAACTCTAGAAAACTGATTTTATATCAAATACTTAGTATTTTGTCCATGTTTTCCAAGCACACTACTGTAGAACTCAGCGTTACCGTTAATGTTTTTCAACTAACTGCCTCTATCATTCTTTCAAATAAGACCTCAACCAATTCACTGTCTTAACATGCTTTGTTGTTATTATTTGATATCAAAGGGGTTTATTCAAAAATGCATTAATCATCTCCCCCTATCTTCATACTGTCTTTCAAATTCTTACTGATGATTCTTGTGCAGCATGCACAAGATTTAGCTCTTCATATTTCTTTTCTTTCTTTCTTCTCCATACTTGCATTGGCTTTTTCTTCTCCTTACTCAAGGTATTCTTTTCCTTTTGTTTGAAAATGTAGTCCCTATTTGGATTTCCCCAACGTTTCTTACACCACTATGCTTTGTGTCCACACCCATTACACCTATAACATATAATAGAGTTGTATAAACCATAGAAAGAATAATTTATTTTAGGTATATTGTATGAACCTCTCTTTACATATCTCTCATGATTATGAGTTTTATTCATCCAACAGTTTCTTTCTCTATGGCCATAAGCATTACAACAATAACAATAGCCATGAAATTGAGAGTGGTTATACCTGATAAACTGAGATCTTGATGGTCTTTTTGTCCTAATGCATTTTTCTTCTGATTGAGCAGTAATAATATGGTGACCGAGATCAACCTTCAATCTTGGTGTTTTCTTGGCTGTAAATGAATTTCCATCTGCAGTAGCAAAAACTGTTTCATGCTTAGATTCTTCTACAGAGCTTTGTCCAACTTCATATTCCACTCCTGTAGGATCTTTAAAGCACTTTTGTCTGCCAATCATCTCATTCAATAAATTAGTACTGCAATCAAATTTCTGATTTTTATCCAATTGAACCTTAATAGTTTCAAGCTCTTTTCTTAATGCAACTACTTCTCCTTCAAGTTTTAGACATTCATTCCTTTTAGCTTCCAAATCAGACTTTACAACAACTGCAATCCTTTTGCATTCTTCAATTTCAATTTTTTGACCGATAATCAAATCATCTTTAAGAGCTAGTTCTTTTAACACGTAATCATTTTATGAACATCTCTTTAATGAGGCAACCTCATTTTCCAGTTTATTACATAATTCATTCTTGTCCTTTAACTTGGCTTCTAATCCCTCTTCAGTCTCTTTCTTATCAACCATTTTTCCTTTCAAAAATTTAATAATCTTTTTATCATCATTATGATCTTGTAATATAGCTTTATTGATATTGACACTTTCTAGTAAGTGTGCCTTAAGATCCTAATTTTCTTTTCTAATTCTCTTAAGCTCATCTAGGGAAGCAAGTAGTTCTACCTCTAATTCAACCTCAAAATCATCACCTTCACAATCCTTTTCGCCAAATTCTTGTTCAATGTCACTTACTAAGTGATCTTCTTCACTTTTAGTATTAACTGGCAGGGATAATTTTTGAGACAAAACTTCACTAGGCTTGGCAGGGGTTGATTTATCAAATGTTTGCTTGACACAAGTAGCTTTATTTTGACCTTTGTTCCTTTTGCACTTATCCATGATGAATACTCTACGACACAAAAAAATAAACTTCCAAGACCAGAATCAATCCTAGGTATGAAACCTAATGCAGGACCCTACGCTCTAATACCAATTGTTGGAAGTGGATTCGCTCTAAGAGGTGGGGGGTGAATCAGAGTGGAGTAATTTTAAATTTTAACCTTGAAAGAATACTTAAAATTTTGCTCAATTAACCCAAAGAGACAGATTTGATTAAGTAGGTGAGCATTAACATTTTAGGTCAGATTGACATGAGACTTGACTAACATTTGCAACCCATATCAAAAGATATTGTTCAAATAAAGCTTTATGAACAATCTTGTTGTGCTTTATCAACAGAACTATAAATCTTCATAATATGCAACTTTAAATTGCTTATGATAGACTCTTGAGCATTCATATAATGAGCACATAATGCAGAAGTTAATTCACCTTATGAAAGACATTTTGCACCATATTTGCCCAGTCTAAATTTGCATGACAAACATGAGCAAATTGACTTTTAAACTTTTAAACAACCTTAAAGTATCAGAGCATTGACCAAATGAATGAGCAAAATAACATAAGTGACTGTAAGAAAGAGTATGCAAGATAAACATAAATCATGCAAAAAGGAGACACATAAATTTCTGATTGGAAAACCCTCCTGGGTAGAAAAACCACTCCTAAACTGCCTTACTAGCTTAATTTCAAAATCACTGTTTACAATGCCTTATAGGCTAATTTCTAAGCACCAACTCAAGGAGCACTATCCCCTCATTTAGAGACATCAATCTCAAATGAGCACCAACTCCTCATTTAGAGACACCAATCTCAAGGAGCACCAACCCCTTTACTATTTTAGTAATCATACAATAATACAAAGGATCTCTTTGTTTCTCTTTTATCTATCAAGTGCCTCTTAAAAGAAAATATCTAAACTCCTCAAAGTTCCAAAAAAGAACCTTCAGAATTTTAGGCATTGTCAAGCCTTAAGTCAGCTTGATTATCAACTCATATTTCAGATTTTCAATCTTAGAGCTCAACATTTTTCAACACAATCAGTGTGATGTACTCACACTAGTTTTACCCATTTGTTTCATACTTTTCTCATTTTTCTACTTCATCACCCTTTTTCTCTCACCCCTTTTTTTGTTAATGTTGTCTTTCGGTTTTTATAACCTTTTTCATAAATTATCACAGCGAGCTAGTTGACACTTGTTTTTCTCTTTTTGTTTTTCCTTTTTATTAGAGCCCTAATCTCTTTGTTTTCATCTGATTATAGATTTCATCATTACATTCAAGGAAGGTTACAACAGCTTCTCATTTTTCTATTTTAACCAACAACTCCAATGCAATGTAACCGTACCTTCAGAATGATGCATCCAATAACCGTTATGAAAGAATCCATGTAAGAGACTGAATAGATTCAAAGTCATCATGATTTCCCCAAATAGATACCACTATTTCATAAAACTGATAAGATAAATCTATAGTAAAATACAGTTAAAAATTGTATGCAATATTTTTGGTTCTAACCAATAAAAATATTTAACCAATTTTCCACCTTCCATTTAGAAGTAACGGTTTTGCAAACCAATTGAAAAACTGAATACCTAAGAGTATCGAAATAGATGTTGCATGTAGCAATTTTACCAGACTACAAAGTGGCTTAGCAGCCCGAGCTTCATTGCTATTTCGAGTATTCACCCAATACCAAGAACCTGACAAGAGAAACAACCATGGTGATGGTCTTTCAAGCTTCTCCATTCGATGTCCTAGATTTTACAGAAAAAGCCAATCGAATTCACAGTGAAATGGTCGAGAGAGAGATTCCATGGAGGCGACAAGATTAGGGTTCCAAACCCTCAAACAATGAAGCATAAAGATTTGCCCTATTTTCCACACAAAATTCTTTGCACAGTATGATAGCCATTTGGAGTCCAAGAGGACAAACATTAATCAATCGAAACCGCATAAAACACTTTGAAATCCGTGGGTAGATCAATGACACGTATGTCGAAAGGAGTAGATTTGACATATGTTCTCTTATCGCACAACTGTAGCCGCCCTTCGGAGTACCTGCGGTACAGCGGTAGCTAACACTAACTGATACCACATCTTTTACCACCCAACCGTGTTCTTGCTTCAGACTACTCACAGTACAGTGGTAGTTCCAAGCTAACCGCTAGTCATTTCCATTGCGTTACCACATTTAGCTACCTAACTGCTCATTGTACAGCAGTAGCAGTCCTGCTTGCCGCTAATGGTTTACTTGCACTACCGTGGTTACACTGATGACAGTCTGTGGTATAGTGGTAACTGTCTTTCTTGCTGCCAACGGTTACCACCGCACTACCATGGTTACCTTCCTGACTACCTGCAGTGTAGCAGTAGCAGTCTTGCTTGCCGCTAGCTGCTTTCACCGCACTACCATGGTTACCAGCCTAACTATCAGCGGTAACGCGGTAAGCTATATATCGGTTGTCGAATTTTAAGCCATGTTTTTTAATCATGATGCGACCCGATAGAAATATAAAGTGCACTGCAATATAGAGTGCCAAATAATAACCAAAGCCAGAAGATATCCAATAAAAATCAAAGTCGATTGCCACCTTAGAATGTCATTGTATACTCAAGGACTTGTGTTGAGTAATATAGGCTGATGTACATGCTGATTTTAGTAATCCTTATACCCATGCCATAAACACAATACCATACACAAAGACAATTATCAATTTGTTTACCTATGACCAAAACCAAATTTCCACCTCATTGACATCCAGTGCTGTATAATATGTCCAATGGTATCCAAAACTTTGTGAAGAGATAAAGACTGATTTCATGTAGAATTCACAAATCCATAATCACAATAGTGATCAAGCCCTTAAATAATCAACCTGAAGTAAGTATGCCAATGTCAGATGAATACTAGATATCAACTGTACCAATCAAATTCCATACAAAGACCAATTGAGAAATGCTTCCAAGGCACCAACCTAGGGTAGTTTTGACATCAAGGACAAATGCCACAGAAGAAGTCAACATGTACTTGTAGCACTTCCAAATTAACAACAATCCCTCAATTAAACTATGTTTCTCTCTCAAAAATTGAACACTCTATAATTGATACACAGTTGGTAGCTAGTTTCAACTTCTCAATTATAAACTTAGAACTTATGATGAGTTTGCACTTTCAACAATATGAAGAAATGATACTCAAAAATTATGATGATATTGCTCTTCTCAGAAAATGGTAAAATACTCTTGCAAAAAGAAATGTGCAGAGATAGATAATTCACATGAGAACAAAAGATGATACTCCAAATATAAATTGCAAATGGAAAGGATGATCATTCTTAGTAGAATGGCAGCTTTATATAGAGCCTCTTTTCCCAACGCATTCCTCTTAAAAAGGCATGGTAATTGATAGGTTTGTTTATTGAATAATTCAAATGGTATGTGGCGGATTGAAAACCCCATACTCAGAATTTTTAGAAGATGATTCGACCTTCGGATTGATAGGAAATAAAGAAAGATTCAAACTTCCACCTATTCAATGAGGAAGAATCGGCACCTTCAGGTAATGGCGTGATTCAATAAGTGAAAGTAATTGCAAATATTTTCAGAGACAAAGTCCTACTCAATTTACTCTCCACAATCCATAATTCCAAGTTGACATTGACACAATTTCAAGTTGTGTCCCTATTCTCTATGGTTGCGCAATTCAACATGCGCGCAAATTTTCCCAGCCGCACATTTTCATATTTTCCACGGCAAGTTCCTTTCATATTTTCCAAATAGTTGGAATTATACTTTGTGAAGAATAATGTTTATCAAAAATAATATTTTACTACATTTGATTTTCCAAAGGTTGATAATATTTAAAATTATTTGGCTAGGTTAATATAAACTCGATTTTTCATGATGAAGTAAGAAAAAGTCAATTTCTTTAACAGTTTAGAAAATAATTTGATTTCCCCAAATATGAGATGATAAATAAATCAAAGATTGATTTTCATTTAATTTAAATAATATATATATATATTAAATATTATATATATTTATATGTATTAAAGTAATAAATAATTTGTATAAACATATATATATATATTTAATTACTTTATGTAATATATATATATATATATTTATGTATATTATCTTAATTTAATATATATATTTACATATAATATTAAACATATATATTTACATGTACACATATATGTGTATATATATATAGCTTTTGCAAACATATCGTAAGCTAGTCGTCATTTCTAATATGTTAATATATGTATATATATACATACATATACATATTTATGTAAATTGATAGGAAATAATAATATAATATTATTAATATCCACATAAAATAGGTTGCGTGTATATATACATGTATATACATGTATATATTTTTGTATATACCTCAATATGCACATATATGTATGTATACCATATCGATGCAACCATATGAGCATATCCATTTGCCAATCATATGATTGTATCGATATGTATATACATATGGATACGTGTATATACTATATACAGTTATATATGTACACTCTCTACTCACTTACATTAATATACAATACCATTTGTAATGAACTTATACCATGAGATAGATAATAGATAAACGTCTAGCTCATAAAACATACAAAAGAAGACACAACTCCTAATGCCAATCTATGACTGTGGATGACTTATCTAACATAACTGACTCAATTGCTGACTCTATAGTGAAGTGTGTGTATTCTCAGATAGTTCACATTACCAGTTAACCAACCAAGCTCCTCTCTTGAGTGATATTTCCCTTTCACCTAGAGGAATGGTACATATACCTACATCCACTAGCATACGTTCATGGAAGTCAAATGTTCACAACATAAGCAGTATACATAACATCTCACAAGTTAGAATATTAACAATTCCATAACTGTATATGCATTAATCCACCAAGAATGACATCAATAGAACTACATTACAATGATAAAATCATCAAATGTTAAAACACTCATATTGACAACAAGGTACATATATTTTATTCAAACATTGAATTCTCATTACAAACATTCAGCCCTATGCAGTAATATTGCATAGTAGCTTATTATTTGGGGTGTAATAGATATGCACAAAATGAACTCTTGTAGTAAAATTTATTTTGTGTTCTTGGAGGGAGCGATATCGAACGATCTTGGAGGAGTATCGACAAGATACTCTCTTGATCAATATTAGAATATGCTCATTTGTTTTGTGACAAAGATATTGTTTTCTTAGTACAAGGTGTCATACTTACACAAGACTCTTTAGATGGTAATATTTTGTAATATCCTTTACAGGAGGGTGTAAAATCTAATAAATTCGAATCATTAGTTTTTTTTGTGATGAAATTGATACTAAATGAGGATTTCTTTGATTATTTCATTTATTTTAAAGGATAATAACCAATATCACTAGTTTCTATCTGTTCAAGATGCACTAATGTTAAAGTTGTCTTTGAGAAGTCCTTTGTAAGAGCTTTGATATTGAGTGAAGGCTTTTTTGTTTCTTTCGATGGACAATAACCAATACCACTAGTCATTTCTTGTGTTGTAGGAATTATAGGGACACAAATACCTTGTTCTCTAGCACCACATCCTTTTCCACTATACCGAAGTTGTTTCATAAGTTCATAACCTCTTCCGTAAATATTGTTCATTTCTTTTAGATTTGGTAGTTGCTCATAATAAAAACTTCATCAAAGTTTATTGTGTAATTTATCTTTTCTTCTAAAGTGGTTGAGTTGGATGCTTTTGAATTTTGTGTTGACATTACCACTTTTTCTTTTCCCTTTTCAGACTCTTTTGTTATGATCTTGTATTCTCCCATGAATTTAGGTGTAAAATCTAAGGAACCCCAATCATCTTCCAATAACTTTGTGACTTCTTCAATATGCTTATCTTTCTCTTTCTCTTGTATGGGTTCCACTTGTGTAGTTGGTGTCAGCATTTTCAAAGGACACTCCTTATCCTTCTCAACTTGTAAAACATAGTAAGGATTAGGATAGACTTTGACTATGTACACTTTGTTCTTGTAGACATACTTTATTCTACGATGAAGAGTTGAAGGCACCACATGCATCTCATGAATCCATGGTCTTCCTAAAAGGAGATTATATGAGAGATCGTGAGGCATAACATGGATAGGATTTTTTAACATATCTTTTCCTACTATAATAGGAAAAGTGATCACACCAAGTGGTTTTTTTCCTACATTGTCAAATCTTTGAATCGATAAGGAATCAAGTTCAATTCTTGATTTATCCACACCAAGCTTATCCAAAAGGGTTACAATACACACATTAAGATCTGAGCCATTTTCAACAAGGGTTCACTTTATCCCTATTCTATTGAAGATAGCTATTATTATGGAAGCTTCATTTTGGTTTTGCACTTCCAAAGAATATAGCTCACTTTGGTGGAAAACAATGTTTGCATTCATTCCTTGGATTAGGGCTGATATATCATTTGGTTGCACACTAGGAGGGACCACAACTTGTTACAAGGTCATTTGAAGCATAGTATGATATCTATGTGAACTTTGAATCAAATCCCATAGGGATATCTTTGCAAGAGTATTCTTAAATTGTTCAACAAGCTCATACTCATTCCCACTATGCGAAGGAAAACAAGGAGAGATAGGCAAGATGGTTTGAGGCAAAGGGAGGGATGTTGAATTTTTTTGTCTTGGTTGTGGATTATTTCTAGTGTTATATGTATTAGCAATGGTATTATAACTCAATTTCTGCGAAACATTATTCTTAGGAGGTTTGAGGATGAGGATGGGTTTGTTTTGAACTTTTGGTTGATGTGATGGTGGGTAAAGAATTAGAGGATCCTTAGGAGGCTCTAAAGGAGTGTTATGTGGTCTAACGATTAGAGTACATTTAGGAGGTCCCAAAGGGTATTTAGGAGGTCCAATAATCAAGGGGGGTCTAATGGACACTTTTGCATTCATAACCTTAGCGGTTTTGGTTTGACATTTTTCTAATGAAGGGGAGTTTAGTGTTATCTTTTCACCATCATCTAAGGAAGTCACATCACTATTGTTTGAAAAACATGTAGTAATGATATCATTCTCTTGCACCCTAACACTTTCTCTACTAGGAGAAGTTTTAGGAGAGGAGCAAACAAGATTCTCATGACATTGAGTGGTAGGATCTTTTATGAGAGATTTATAAGTGAGGGAGGAATGTGGAGAAGAGCTATCTTGCTCACCAATGATTTCATCCTTAAATTTTTCCATTATACCTTCCCAAGTTAGAGAATCATTGGGAGAGGGAGAAACAAGATTCTCATGACCTTCAATGAGTGGTTCTTCTAATATTAAAATATCTTCTTCACAAGTAGGAGAGATATTAGGAGAAGAACAAGTATGATTATCATGGTTATCTATGATGACATACCTTTGTCTAATAATGTCTTCCAAAATAGGAGAGGTAGGGGAAGAAAAATAAATAGGTTTTTCATGGATCTTAAAGATGTGATCATCCAATACCAACATATCCTCCTCACAAATAATGTGATTGTCATGATTTCCTACAACTGAATCCTCTTTCATTAAATATTATCACAAGTGGGGGAGATGTTGGAAGATGAATGTATAATAGGTGAACTGGTATTTGGGGAGGTTTCAATGGTCTCTTCTTGTTGTGTCCTCTTGTTCATGAATGTATTTCCCAATAAGAGAGGTATGGGGATAGAAACAATTAGGATTCTTATAACTCTCATTGATTGGTTCTTCTAACACCAAAATTTCTTCTTCACTAATGGGAGAGATATTGGGAGAAGAATGAATATGATTGTTATGATTTCCCAATACTGTATTCTATCTTTCACTAGACTAATCTCACTCATAGGAAGGATACTAGGAGAGGGATCAATGATGAACAAAAAGAGAGGAGAGAGAACTTCATATTCATATGCACATAACAAAAAATTCTTACAATACTCAACAAGATCTGAAAATACAACATGAAGTATAATAACCATAGATTTTTTTAATGAAAACATGATGTAATGATTGTCTTACAAATTTGAAATGTGAAAATGATAGATCAAACATAGAAAAGGATAAGATTTAACACATGATAATAGACTGATTATGCTATGCAACAATCTAAGAATGAAATTTTGTAAATGCAATTTTGAAATTAAGAAATGCACTAAATGAACCCAATTAAGCTAGGCCTAATGAAATGAATGAAACAAAAACTCAATAAACTGAAGCAAAGATTTGATAACAACAAACAAAAGAACATAAATGAAGTTTTTAATGCTATAAAATGTAGATTCAAACATGAGTCAGGAATAAATCACCTAGGTGGGAAAATGAGTCATAATTAGGGTTTTCAAAAGGTACAAATAGTGAAAAATAGAGAGCACAAAATACCCAAAAATTTGGAAAAACATGTATAGGTACTAAATCACCCAGGTGGGCGAATGAGTCCCAAATTAGGGTTTTTGAACTAGATTAAAAAAAAATTAAGTTGATTTTAAGTTTTCTATGTTGTATGCTCAGACTGTTTGAAAGTATATCTTTTTCATGAAATTGAATTATGCAAGATGTTAAAATGCAACATGTATGCACTTTTCACTAATGCAATATTTAGAAGCTCTAAATGAAAATCAACTAATGAAAATCTAATGCAAACTAGATCTAGGACTACAATGTTCTCCAAATCAAAAATTCAAAGGTTCAAAGGTCAGGTTCACCAAAATGAACCAAAGTAAATGAGGTGTTCCACCTTTAAGGAGATGGAACCTGGGAACTAATTTCTCACTTTAGTTCACTAGGAAACGAAGATCCCTCAACCAAGTGACTCAATTGAGGGAAGGAATAGGGGGTTTCCTTATGTGATTAGATGCGGGTTCAACATTAAATGAAGTTTGAAAGGAGAAATGAAAATTTTCACCTACGAATAAAACCCTAGAAACTTAAGAGCATGAAATAAAATTGATAAATAGAATGAAACAAAAAAGTACCTAGAGGAATGGAGGAGCCAAAATAAGGTCTATAAACCCTAGAAATTACTATCTTAGATTGCATCGAGACTAATTCGCCAGGTTAGGTGATTTAGTCCTACTCTTGGATTTTTAGGGCATGATCTGGGATTCTCTAAGAGTTGATTAAGATCTACTGAACGGTGATCAAAAACTATGAGAAAACTAATATGCTAGGTTGGATGTATGAGTTCTGCTATGGAATTTCTTAGGATCTTTCTAAATCTTCTCAACCCAGATCCAACACTGTTGAATGTTGTCAAAAGGCTATATATTAGGGACTAAATCACCAAGTTGGGCGAATGAGTCCTATTCACATAAATTTACAAAGCACACATCACCAAAGAGAGAGAAATAATGTTGTTTTGTTATTGGATGGGGGTATACCTTAGTCAAGCCCCATTTGAGTAATTAAACTTTAAAATGAATTAAAATAACATGAAGGAATGATGAATGAACAAATGAATGTAACAAATCACCAAACCTTGTTGAATCATTGGAGTGTAGATCAGAAACTTGTATGAATTGGCTTCAATGGATGTAGATATTGATCATGAAACTTGAACTTGGATCACAAATGCTACATTAAAATGTTAGCTCACAAACACACATGATGCATGAAGACCTTGACATGATGCTTGAATCTTGAATGTTGCTCCAAATGCTCAATGATTTTCTCTTGAATTATCTTGATCTCATTGACTTTCTCTCATGAAAATTTCTTAGATTACTAGACTACTTGTTAGTATAAATTATGTGAAATAATCTTGTATTTATACTTGGTTATGCCAATTTTCCCAGAATTAAAACACTACAAGTCGACATTAGATCTAGGATAATAAAATCATGCCAAGAATTTGATTTAAAATAGGTCCAAGTTAAAGAAGGACTCATACACCAGGTTGGGCGCATGAGTCCCAATGGCTAAAACCTAGGACAAAATTCCAAGAATTGTTAAGTTCAATGCAACATTTATAATTAGGTCCCAAGACCTAGGTGGGACCCATATGCCCAAAGGGGTATATCAATCCTAGATTCCTAGATTTGGAACACATAACTAAAAACATTAAATTATGATTGGTCATTTGTTAATTGTTGAGATTATCCATAGAAAAATTCATTTAATTAGGCTTGTGGATGCAAAATAGGACCAATTAAGGCAAAAATAAACCAAATTTTAACAAGGCCCAAAAAAGTGGGAAAATATAAGGGATACATTTTTCTACACCACTATGATCAGTCGGAGCTCAAAAGAATCAGAGAAACATTTCAAAAGAGTCAACAACATCTTTATCTATGTAGTAATTACTTAGTTGTTTGGTGTTGTTGGGTTTAGATTGACCATAGTAGCAATGGAATTGGTAAAGCAATAGGGAAACTGGCTTATCCAGTATCCTAAGTCAATGTAAATCTTCCTGTGTTATATGATGGAGCTCCGTTTCTGCTACCTAGGTATTGCAGTAATAAATTGATTTTGATTTAATTCCCTTGAAAAATGAGGGAGATTAACCTAAAGTTTTATAGCAAGCATAAAGTTGGAGAGGTTAAGTATCCTATTGACCTTGGTTTTTATCAATTTCCATTTTTTAGAGCTTCTAATTTTTTTATTGAGGAGCTACAAGTAATTAACCTCAAGTTATATCAAGGAAGAAAATACTTTGATCTTAAAGGAAAGATGAGCAACCTGTATGCATCCTTTTTTTCGCATCATGAGCCCAATAGAGAAGATTTATGGGAAGATTTGCAAGATGAATTTGAGGTAAGAAATAGAAGATATGAGAGATTAACCATCCCTCAAATGAGAGATTTCAAGGTCAAAGAAGATATTCCAAAGGGATTTCAAACCATGGTTTAACTGTAGATCCACAATATGATAGGGAATGTGTAGCTACTTAGATATTGCCACCCATCAATTGAATGGAAATAGAAGAATGTAATATTTACAAAATATTTGCAACTGTTGTAGAAAGAAGTATGAGATGGATTAATGAATATATAGAGGATAAATAGAGCAAAGCCAGTTTCAAGAGGAAAGAATCACAAGGGATAACATCCTCCTCTCCTCCACCAAAGAAATACAAGAGGCTTAAGAAGCATACTATACAACATTCAACAAGAGAAGAGTCAACAATGACAAAAGTTATCGAGGCATTCCAAAAGGCCATGATCACTTAACCGGTTGCAATAATAGAGACAACAACTGAAGAAGGGGAAAAGATTCCTATTATAGATGTCATAGAGTCTCCTCTCCATTTCAATTCTAAATAGACCCCTCTATGGGAGGAAAATAAGAGATTAGACAAAGAAGAATCTGAGGAGGAAGACACAAAATTTCAAGGAGGAAATATTTGGAGAGAGGAAAATGAACATGTGTTAATGGAAGATGAGCAGTGGGAAATCATAGAGAGTGTTGAAAGGTGAGCTGCTAAGGAAAATGATACATAAAAAGAAGCTTGGATAAAGGAAATAGAGAAAAAGAAGATAGAAGAAGAAAAATTTAAGGGAGAAAAGCTCGAGCAAGAGAAGGCTGAAAATAAGCTTGAGCTGAAAATAAGCTTGAGTAGGAAAAAGCTGAAAATGAGAAACTTGAGTGAGAGAGAGCTGAGAAAGAAAGGTTAGAATGCGAGAAGGCTCTATAGTTGCAAATAGAGCTTGATAAAGGAGAAGAAGATCCTCCTCATTAGGAACAACAAGTAGCAACAACCACTATAGCTCCTACATGACTGAAATTGAATTTAGGGAAAAGATAGCAAGTGGTGGCTCATCCCTTAAGCTGGGATGAAATGATGGAAGAGATTAAGGTAGTAAAACCCAAGAATAATTCAAGGGCCATACATTCCACCAAATTGATTGATGATGGGGATTTGATTGTAGAGATTGCTACTCCCGTGGTTGAAAAAGATGATCAAGAGTTGCAGGCTTCAAATTATCAATTAAATATAGTCAATTTGGGCAAGCAAACTCAGAATCAGAAAATGACACTTCTTAACATTGCAACAAGTTCAACACAGTCAAGGATGGTAAAGAATAAGTAGGCCAAAGATGAGCTAAAATATCAAGTAGAATAGATGAAGAGGTTTTTGAAGAAGCTAGGTTACCAATCATAGAAAAACCATCATCATTAGAGGTCCCTATTTTAATAAGCCGCAAGGAGGTGGATGAATTAAATGATATGAAAAGAAAGGCTAACTTATTTGATAAATGGTTTAGTGTTCTTAAGAAGGAGGCAGATGAACTGCTCATTAAGGGATACAAGTATTATGAGGAAGCACACACACTTTCTGAACAAATATAAAAATATCTCAAGAAAATGTGGGAAGATGTTCAAAGAAGTATAGGAAGTACTTGGGAAAATTGAGGATCATAGACAGATTGCCCAGGGAAACAATGATAGAATCACATATACTAGGGGACGAAGATCCAAATTACATTTAATAAGTCTATTAATATAATCAGTTTCTAATCAGAAATTCTTATGGAACATAGAATAATTTTACTCAAGGTTCAACATGATGTGTTGGATCATACGGTGGAGATTGAGCATACTGTAACCACTATCACCACGGAGGACATATCAAAAGATCATAAAAAAAATTCTTTAGAAGAGCTAAAAGGTTTTTGGGATGATCAATTGGAAAAGATAATGAAGGCAGGAGATAGTCCTGATGATACCCTCCTAGATAAGTTGATGGATGTCATATTTGATATCTGATGCGCTTTAAAGGAAATCAACCAACTCTGGGATACTACCGTAAGAACAACAATAAATTTTGAGAAATCAAAGTTCTAGGTGGAATGGATACATGGACCTAATGAGGAGGTTCTAGGGCAGATTTTCGAAAAATTTGAGGAGTATCTTAAGCAGAGTAAGGCTACCAAATAAAAAGTGAATATCCTAGTTTTATAATATAACGAAGTCAACAAAGTCAATTTTGATAGGATCCTATTTTATAGGGTGACTATAGTAGCTAACATGAGTACTTTTTCAACGGATTTTTGAAGGAGTTGCTTTCCTAATGATCAGTTTTGCACAACAATTCACCCTAGTGCCACCCAAACATTCTTATAATTATGGATTTGAAGTCTTGGTGCCCTACTTTTTAGGATCTAATATTTTTGAAGGGGATTTTTATGTTTCACTTTTCTATAAATAGTTGAATTCACCTCATTGTAAAGGTCAAGAAATTGAATTCAGATTTGTAGCCTTAAAATAGACAATTTCAAGCCTTTTATGTAAGTTTTTCAAAAAATTCTTAGTTTTAAGTGATGACATTAAAAGACAATAGTTTTTCATATGCTAGTGAATTTTACTAGAAGTAAATGTTGCTTATTTGAATGAAATCAATAGAAGGAGCCAAATTTAAAACCATCTATAGTGTCATTTGTGAATGGTATTTTCCTTTTATTTGTTGATCTACAAAAAATTGTGATGAGTTGATTGAATAGGTCTTTTATGAAATTGATTCTAGTGAAACGAATTACAAATATGCTTATTAAATCTACACTATGAATGAATATAACTGTATAAATGTTTATGAGTTGTTTCATTCATTAGTTTTGAGTTTTTTAAAAAAATTATTACAAAATTGCATGTCCGAATATAAGAATAATATGTATTCTCATTTTCTATTTTAAAAATTCTTGGCATATCTTTTCTATTTATTGAAAAGAATTTGTTGTTAAATGTTTAAAATACTAGTTTGTTACTTTCAACTAGCAAAGGCCTCTTGAATATTATAATCATGTTGACCACTGAGTAATTCCTTTAAAGTTGTGAACCAACTACTGAGACTTTGGAAGATAGGTAATTTTATAACTAGTTGTCTTTTTCAGGAGAAGTAGGGTAGAAATATCTTGCTTAACGTTTGCTATGTCAATTGGACCATCAACACTATTGTTTAGGGTATAAGTTGACCTTAAGATATCAATTGTTGATTGTAAGGCATGGGATCAAATAAATATAGAGAATGATGAACATATATAAAGAATGATGAAGATATATAAAGAATGATGAAGATAATAGGTATTGTGTTATTCAACAAATGTCCAAAATTGAATACACGGTCCAAATGCAATTGCACCTACTTGCAACAATGCCCATCATTAAAATCGTACTTTTCAATTTTCAAGAAAAAACAATTATACCCTACTCACATAGTACCATCTATAATGCTTGGTCAAAGATGACAAATGCAATGTACATGATTATAACAAAATGGAAAAAAGCCTCAATGTCTTTCAAATTTCATGTCTACAAAAAACGATGGAATTAAACTCCCCTTAACAATGAGGATGAATTCATCTTTAAGCTCGCCTTTGAGTAGAAAATATATTGTGCCTATCCATGTTTAGCTTAAGTTTCCATACGTCATGCAATGCACTCAACAATAACAAATGACAAGACATGTAATGGTAGTCATAAAAGAGCTTAATAGATGTCAAATGGAATTTAAAATGATTCGATGTCTTTCTAACATTAAAAGATGACAAGATCATGTGAAAAATTTGGAGGAAATTCTTGACGACAAGGAGATCGATCACATGAAAATCTCACTGCTAGTAAGGATGCTACTTGTTATGATGTTTTTGAAGCTATCATTTCATAATAAGTAGGTCGCGCCAAGATGGATGGTATGAATCCTATGAAACATTCATTTTAATGATACCACGATATGTTAGAAGCATATTAGATGGTATATCTAGTATAGAACTTAGCTTTCACCAAAAAGTTTATCTCTTTCATAAAACACAAATAGCTTATGAGCTGAAAGTCATGAAATCATTTTTTTCTACATTTAGCTAGACCCATTTTAGTGTAAGAACTATAGACAAATAATTGTGGCGTGATAAGTACAAAGAAAACCATTAGTGAGCATTGTGTGTCCGGCTGCCTGCATACTGGATGCATTATGTTTTCAGGTGTGCTGAATAGACGTCGTATAGCAAGTTGGGTACAATTACGTTCGCATTCATATATCGTTTGCTGATGTGGTGGATGATTGAACGTTTTCATGTGTGGTGAATGAATCTCGTCAAACTTGTATCCAACATAAAGTGATGAATTTTCATTTGTTTTGCCTTTTTTATTTTCTACGGGTGGTACTCATGACAGCTATCAGAGAACGCGAAGGCTTCTCCAATTATTTTGGTACAAGTGAACAAATCTTCAATTAAAAGCGAGAGCGTAGAATCTGGGCATACGGTCTGAGTAATAGAAGTAATATTTTGTCTGTGTGGGAAATGACATAAACTTTTGTGTCGTTGCCATAAAATGGATAGTAAATATTTGGAGAGCTACCATTCCGTAGGAAGATTTAGTCCGGATGCGGCCACGTGAAAAGCAATGGATCCTGTCCCCACGCAGATATCCCAAATCTTCCGTTAAATACTCCATCACATCTGATCTTCTGCCTGTAGCCGTTCACCATTATTATCGTCGTTTGCGCAAAACTTCTACCGGTAGCAACTAAACGCCACAGGTTAAATAATACTAGACGCTTGTAACATGACTAGGTCTTACCACCTAAACAGAAAACCATAAAATTCAGCCCTTTATTTCAAAATTTGTGAAGAGTAGGATTCAAACATTATTGGAAGGGGAAGAGGGTGAGAGGTGCTTTAAGGAATGTGAATGGTCTTCTTTCATTGCTATGTTTTGGAGGTCTTGTTCTTGCTAAAATGGATTAGTTCTCTTCAATGTTCTTGGATTTCTTTGTCTTTCTGGTCCTTTTTTTTTATATTTGATCTATTTGTTTTTGGCATATTTTTCTATTTTTGTTCGGCATTCTTTGCGTGTTGTAGTGGTAGGTTTTGAAATCTAAATATTTTTCCTACCTTCTTGGTTGTGCCTTCTAATGTACTCCTTGTAAGGTGTGCTTACTAGGTGATCAATTTGTGTGATGTTTGCTACCACCTTTTTTCTTATGTTAGGATAGGTGTCATTTAATTGTCCCTTGTCTCTATTAGTATCTAATGTTGAGCCTGAAGGGGGTGGATGTAATGACAAAGTAGGTGAATTTATTGAGGTTCTAGAAAGAGTCAATGTTGTTACAGATGAAGTCCTCATTGGGCAGGGTGAATAAATTAATTTCAAACCGACATACAAGGATGCCCTAAATCTTGATATTGATAGTGTTTAAATTCCTAACCCAACATAATTCTTTGTTTTGAATGATGGAAGAGGTTTGAGGGTCCAATAGACGAGATGTGGGAGCAAGAGGTATCTTCAAAGGAGGAGTGCCCAAAGAGGGAAACAATGGTAGGGCACATCCCTTTTCTAAGGTGCTATTGGTTTCTCCTAACCAAGAACTGATGTAGGTGCTAAGAAGTGAATAAAGTAGGCTAAGGAATGTTGTAATCTTTTTGTTTATTTAGATATCAAGTTTTTAATATCTAGAAAATTCTTTGATGATTGGGTTGAGAATGTTTGGGGAAAAAATATGGTCCAATATATGTTAATTTTTATAGAATGTTACATCAAGGGCTTTTGTGGTTTTCTTTAAGGATCGTGATAATAAGTCTTTAAGGTTGTTCCTTGGTCAATTGAGGTCAAGAACAAGGAGGTTGTTGTCAAGTTGTCCCCAAGATGGATGGAGGTAAGAAATGTGCCTCCTCAAAAGTGGAAATTTATTTTGCAATTGCTTAAACCTCTTGGTAGTATCATGCGAATTGAAGAAACTAGAATTATGCTCCCCCATTTGAATTCTAGGCTATCAATTTCTTTGTTGCTTGCTATTGAAGTGTTGAATGTGATACCTATTCAATTTGATGATAGACTAATTAAATATGAAATTAATTTTCTTGGTAATTTGAATGCATGCTTCTTTCATAAGAGAAATGGTCATTTGAGAAAAAAAATCCCTAAATTTGTTAGGAAATTTGTTTATTTTTTTATGAATTTAAAAAAATTGAAAAAAAAGATTATCCTCAAAATGGTAATGAGGAACCCATTCCTTCTAAAAATGGCTACGAATAATCAATTGAAGTTGATAACATCTTCTAAATATGAAGAAGGTGAATGAATGTTTCACCCCCTCAAATAGTGGATCCCCAGATGTTGAGAATAATGATGATATCAACACTTTGTGTGACCTGTTATTTGAGGGAGATGTCATGGTGATAAAAGGTAAAAATTCTTCCTCCAATAATGGATTTGTTAATTTAAAGAGGATATAGAAAAAAATTATTAGTCTACCCTTGAGAAAGAATGCTCAAAATATAGCTCTTGAAATAATTAATGCCCATGCAAAGGTTGAAAAATATATCATGGAAGTCTCCAAATGATGGTATACACAAAACCCACTGGTCAGAAATTGGTCTTTAGTGAAGGGTTATTCATGAAAAAAAAAAGTTGGTGTTGGACTGTTTTAATACATTCTTTGTTGAAGTGGAAAAGTAATTGGGAAAAAGGAATGTTTGAAGAATAAGGAGGAGAAAAAAGGAAGCAAGGGGATAGATCCCATAATGCAAAGAGTTTGGTGGAAAAAAATTTCCAAGAAAGGTAAGGAAGATATGTTTTGAAATTTTTTGATAGGTTATACAAGAATCAAAAGGTTGTGGATTCTTCAAACTCCTCCAAAATATTTTTAAAAAAAATAGTGAAAATGTTAAAAGGGTTAGAGTCCCTTCACATAAAGTGTATTTTGGGATCATTTTACAACATCAAGCCCAATATAGATTTTTTGTGTATGCAAGAAATTAAAGCAATTGAATTTCAACTTGACATCTTTTTTAATTTTTTTGTGGAAAAGTGTTAAATCCTTCCATATTGTTGGGAAAATGTGTCTCAACCTTGCAATTGCATAAGGTTTACTATTTATAGGTAAGTGTAGGGGGAGGGTGCGGGAGGGGGGATAGGTGCGATGGGAGGTACCCCCAAGAAGGGATCTAGGGGGATCATCCCCTTGGTGGGTAGTTTGGGGGTCACACGCCCTTGTAGAGACTCAAGGGAAGTGCCCCTGAAAGCTAAATTTTATGTATATTTGATGCAGGAGCATCCAGT